>CAVNYN010289462.1:0-44654 GCA_963692815.1 Nyctanthes arbor-tristis | reverse complement strand
CAACCCTCTTAAGTGTATTAATCAACAAGAGATTCATGTAAGCCTCCCTGAAGTTCACCCTACGTGATCGCACTAACCACAAGCAAATCTCTTTGTCTTGTCTAAATTAATGATTCTTATTGCATAAGCTAACTTAAATATTCCTCTCTCGAGTTCAACAAAAGCCCATAAACTCATTCATCCATTGGCCACAAAGATGAAGACAAAACAATATCCCAATAAGAATTTAATATAAGAATTAATTGCATAAATTAAGCATGAAAAACATGACTATGGTCTCAACTATGTTACATCGTTCGTCCCAACTTAAAATCAATTACACATCATGAATGAAAAACACAAATAAAATAGAGTGCATAACCCGGGTAATTAGCTCTTGAATAAGATGAAGAAGTCTTGCACCAAGTTTCCCCTTCTTGAATCTCGAACTTGATTCCCAAGCTTTCGAAGGTATTGTGTTTTTCTCCCCCTTTTCTAAGGTATATTCTGCATTATCTCCTCTCTTCTTTGAAGACTTGGCTAGATGCCCTTTTATAAGGTCTAAAAACCATGTACAAATTAAAGCATAAAAAGAGTTTTAAGAAAATAAGGACAAAAATCATAAATTCGCGCGTAGGGTCCATGCGGCCGCACAAGATTAACATCCGGCCGTATGACTCTTTGTGCTGATTCTGTCAAACTTCTGGACACGGATGCGGCCGTATACAAGCACCATACGGCTGCATGAGGCCACGTTTTACTAGCAGCTTGTGTTCCAACGTCCATAACTTTTAGTAGGAAACTCGGAATTGAAATCCGAAAGTTGCATTGGACTCTTGACTTGATAAGCCTTCCGGTGACCTATTTTACTCCCATGTAAATCATATGTATTACAATTTTGTGGCCCAAAATTCCTTGAGACACGCGGCTCCGGTCGACTTGAACACTTCTTTTTGTGCCTTTCTTTTCATTGTCCTCATTTTAGTCCCCAAACTTCATAATTTGTGCAACATTGATCCAAATTCGTCCATCTTGACTTCCACTTAGTTTTTAACCTACAATTTACCAAACTAAATGTAAATGTGAACTTTTAAATATAATCTCACACAATTAACAACACATATAGGGGATTTAAATATCACAAATAACTACCTATCAGCTACATGGATTAAATATGAGCTATATTAAAAGGGAAATGATGGTTTATATGAGGTTTAGATATATTAAAGATTCATGAACTATGGGTATTATTTAAGATGTTAGGGTTTTAAGTATTTGAAATGATTTAAAGATTTAACTAAGTTAAATACATTGAGCTCCAATTTGGCTTAATTTTGTTAATGGACATGGAATTAAAAATACATAAAGTTATTATTGAACTTATGAAGCTTTATAGTGTAAATATGGGTTTAAGAAAGGTAAATCAAGGCTGACGTCGAAGGGAAATTGGCTGCACTGACCCTCAATAATACTGAAATTGGTTGAGTAACCTTTGACTAAATAAACCTTTTAAAACTTAACTCAAAATAATATAAAATGAGCAATTACTAATATATCCTCACTTCTTCATCCCCAAATCAAACCTCAAACCTCATACACAAGATTGCTTCTGCCATATTCCTATGAAATGGAAAATCAAATTCCCCCAGCAAACTTTGAAGATCTTGAAGAAGAAATATGGGAATTTTATGGAATCTATGCTTGTTTCTATTCTTGTCTATTTAAAAATGGTATGAGTGGCTTGTTGTATTAGTATTGGCACCACTTCCGTCATTGTCTAGAACTGAAATGAAAGGGAAATCCAAGCACGTGCTTGTGCTTGTGGTTTCTGACATGTTTTTTTGTTTGAAGATGATTGCAATGGATTGCACGAGAAAGTACAGTGATTTTCTAGTGGAAACCCAATTGACAAAGTACAATGACTTTAACACTCATGTTCTTTAAAATAGGGAAATATATATAATGAAATATGAATTTAAGGAGAAAATCTGTTATTTCTAGGTAACAATGGGTAACAATACATAGTTTATTTTTTGTATGATCACGACTAAATAGTCATTATTCGAACCGTTGGAGGTGTTAACACTCAAAAATTCTTTAAAATGGATGAACTCTACATAATGAAAGAAGGAATTTAGGAAAAAAAATCAGTGATTTTTAGGAAAAGGGATAACAATACATCGTTCTTTCTTTATATGCATCACAACTGAAGAGTTGTTATGGTCTTTTCTCACCTAGAGGTGTTTGCTAATCCTCAAGCTCTTTAAATGTGCGAAATGATAGAAGAATTTTAGGAAAAAAATTGTTATTTCTAGGGATAAGGGCTAATGACACATGGTTCTTTTTTTTTAATGCATTTAATAGCTATTATAATTCTTTTAACACTTGGAGGTGTTTGCTAACTCTCACATTGGTGAGATACACATACTTAAAGAACAATTTTAAGGAGAAAATCTATTATCTCAAGCGAATAAGGGGTTAACGATATATGGTTCATTATTTGTATACATAACGACTAAATAGTCGTTTTGGTCTTTAAACACTTTGAGGTATTTGCTAACCCTTAGGTTCTTTAAATAGATAAAATGGACATGAAATAGACATTATGAAAGATGAATTTTGAGAGAAAATATATGATTTCTAGTGAAGACAGGCTGATGATACATTATTTATTTTTTGTACACGTCACGACTTAATCGTCGTTATGATCCTTTAACACCTTGAGACGTTTGCTAACCGTAGGTTCTTTAAAATATGTAATGGACATAATAAAAGAGGAATTTTTGGAGAAAGTCTGTGATTTCTATTGAATCAGAGATAACAATACATGGTTCGTTCTTTGTATACATCATCACTCAATAGTCGTTATGCTTCTTTAACACCTAGAGGCGTTTGCTAACCTCAAGTTCTTTAAAATAGTCAAAATGGACATAATAAAAGGAGAATTTTGGTAGAAAATATATTATTTTTAGTGAATAAAGGGCAATGATACATGGTTTGTTCTTTATACCATCACAACTCAACAATCGTTATGTGTTATTTAACACTTGTAGGTATTTGCTATCTTCAGGTTCTTAAAATAGGTCAAATGGACATAGTGAAGGAAGAATTTTTAGAGAAAATCCGTGTTTTCTCGTGACTTGGAGGTATTTGTTATTTTCTACGTGTTCCAACTCAACAGTCGTTTTGCTCTAGCAACTTCTTCATATTTGCTAACAGTCGTCCTTTGAAATAGGTTGTAACGATACATGCATGTCTCATAATTTTGTATGTGTCATGATTGAACAGTCGTTTTTCTCCATTGACTATTCTTGATATTTGCTAACAATTAGTATTTTGAAATAGGTTGTAACAATACATGTCTCGTGATTTTATATGTGTCATGACTAAATAGTTGTTTTACTCCATTGACTGCTCATGTTTGCTAGCACTTACTCTTTAAAAAAAATATTGGAATGATACATGTTTCGATATTTTGTATTTATCATGACTGAACAGTCATTTTGCTCCATTGACTACTCCTAACTAACTGTTACTTTTTTCAAATAGGTTGTAACGATACATGTTTCGTTATTTTGTATGTGTCACGACTGAACAGTCATTTTACTCCAATAACTATTCTTGGTATTTGCTAACAGTTAGTCTTTAGAAATAAGTTGTCATAATACATCTCTCATTATTTTGTCTGTGTTACGACTGAATAGTCATTTTGCTCCATTGACTGCTCCTAATGTTTGCTAACAGTTAATCTTTTGAAAAAGGTTGGAACGAAACAAGTTTCGTTATTCTGTATGTGTCACGATTGAACAGTCGTTGTGCTCTACTGACTACTCCTAATGGTTGCTAACAGTTACTTTTTTCAAAAAGGTTGTAACAATACATGTTTTGTTATTTTGTATGTGTCACGACTGAACAGTCATTTTGCTTCAGTAACTATTCATGGTATTTGCTAATAATTAGTCTTTCAAAATAGGTTGTAACAATACGTCTCTCGTTATTTTGTATGTGTCACTACTGAGTAGTCATTTTGCTCTATTGACTACTCCTAATATTTGCTAATTGTTAGTCGTTAGAAAAAGGTTGGAACGATACATGTTTTGTTATTTTGTATATGTCATGTCTAAACAGTCGTTTTGCTCTATTGACCACTCCTAATGTTTGCTAATAGTTAGCCTTTTGAAATCGGTTAGAATGATACATGTTTCGCTATTTTGCACGTGTCACTACTAAACAGTCGGTTTGCTCCGGTGACTATTCTTGGTATTTGCTAACAATTAGTCTTTTGAAATAGATTGTAACAATACATGTCTCGTTATTTTGCATGTGTCAAGACTAAAATAATCCTATAGGCAAGTCATCACGATCAGCTCCATAGTCAATCATCTCAAGATGTTGATCCAATCTCCATGCCTCCTAAAACAAAATTGAGTCAAAGAACAAGTGGATCAACATGAAAATTAGTGAAAAATAAAATAAAACTGATTCAACTAGCAATAAAATTAATTTAATGGAAGCAAGTAACTTAAAACTTTCCCCGGCAACGGCGCCAAAAACTTGATAGGCGAAATCGCAAGTGCACGATACCGTTCAAGTAGTATAGGACTAGATGAGTCCCGAATGTCGATCCCACAGAGAAAGTTGTCACCTATTTCACTTGAGTCAATTTCACACCAATTAAATAAAGAAATTAAGAGTTTGTAAAAGAATAGTGAGTTTGTTTAAACTAATAATTAAATGCTCTATCTATTTTAGTCTATGAAAGAACTCAAATTTATGACTAGAAAATATATAAATAAAGGCGTTGAGACTCACGAATCCACAATAAACAGGCGTTCCAATTATGCAATCCCACTCATGACAATTCACCATCACGTGCTCACAACCAGTTTCACAAGTTTAATTGAAAACCTCTCTCGAGCAAATTCAAATCTACCCAACCAAGTAAACCCGCTATATCTCTATGTGAATTTCAACCTAGTTAAGTGCATTAATTAACAAGAAACCATTTTTGTGGTCACACAAATCATAAAAGTATATCTCTATCTTCTATGCAATTTATGTTTCCTATTGAAGTGCTAAATTGGTGACTTACCTCTCGGTTTCCTCACGTATTCACTAATGCAATTACAAGTTGATCAGGCTCATAAAAGGGAATTACATATCACAATAGAAAATAAGCACGCAATAACAATTAGAGTCATGAATGGGATTAATACAATTAAAACATGTCTATTGCTTCATTGATTGTCTCAATAAGGAAAATTAGTTACGCATAATAAAGAAATTCATAACATAAGCATTCATAGGGTTTGAATACATGACCAGATTCTAGCAAAGAAAAGATGAAGAATAACGAGGAAAACGTTTGCACCAAACGAAGAACTTCATTCTTCAATCTTCAAGCGAACCCCGCCTTCAATCTCCAAGCCCTTGCTCCAATCTCCTAGCCCTCAAGAATGAGTTTCTATGATGAATCCCCCCTTTTACCGAAGGGTTTTCATTCTTTTATAGTTGGGGAGGCCTTAGAACCCTAGAATGTGTCAAAAATGGCCCGAAAACGCGTAAGCGGCGTCTCCCGATACAGGCCGCAGGTAGGGGGTGGTTTGCTTGCCGCGGCCTAGCCGCCCCCAGCAGAAAAATTGGCTAGGCCGCAGGTGGGGGCGGTTTGCTTGCCGCGCCCACCCACGGCCTACTTTCAGCACGCGTGATTCAGTCCCTGATTTGACTTTTTCTTGCGGCAATGGTCCTTTTCAGCTTTTTCTTCATTTAAGCACGTCCCCAAACTTTTTGACCTATTCATCAGGGTCCCCGCTCTCTTTAAACATGACACAAATGACCTCTTTCAAGTTCCCCAATGGTGGCATTCAGCCTTCACACTTGTAGACATTGATCTTTTCTCTTCCCACTCCCGAGCCTTCACATCTTGATGCATGTAGAGCTCAATTTGGTTCAAAAATAGTTCTTTTCACTTGTATTACTCCAATTTGAGCTTTTCACCTATATGAACCATATTCACACAAATTAGGTAGAAATCTGCTTGATTTCATATAGAATTGCATAAGTTAAGAGAAGTATTTTTGCATATAAAATATACTTATCATGGAGTGAATAAGATAATCTGCAAAGAGAATGGTTTAAAGGAAGCCAAATACCCAAAATGATACTAGATACGAAGGAACAAGAGTTCAATCTTGATGTACTAAAATGCTTGAAATATAACACATAGTTCAGCATGGTGAAGGAGATATTACCTTCTAATGATAGTATAATGAATAGATCCAAATGGCCTCAAAGTTACAAGTATGAGAAATGAAACTTCTAAAAAGGGAACCGTTATGTACGTATACATCTCTTAAAAGGCACACTAGCCTGCACGGACTAGACATATATACACTGTTATACTAATCACTACGTAGAGTAAATAACAATGTGTTTGTCAACTATTTATGAACTGGTTGCTAATAAATTGGTTTATAAAGAGAGTTATTTATAAATTGAGTTGCCAAACACACTTAGTTCGATAAAAAAACCAGTTTACACGATTACAGATACCTAAAATGATTCTTGTTATGAGGTAATGTCACTTCGTTCGTAATCCGCTAAAATACTTAAAAGAACCTACGGGTTAAAGAATTGTTTCTGTGTTTCTGGCACGACTATTTTTTCAATCTTTATTATGTGCTTAATAAAGGATCCCGCCGAGGGCCAAAACATAAGAATGCTTTGAAACACACCTGAGGGTGTTGATTGCAGTGAGTATTAGATGCAATATATTTTGCACACACCTATGAAACTGTTGCACACTGATTGATAAACAAACCGACTAAAGTACCGTTTCCCGAAATCAAGAATGACTATTGAGTCGTGTTGTTTTTTAAACCTAATGAATAGTTTAGCCACGTGCCAAATGCCAAGAAAATACTCTTAAACACTCTTTAAGGTGTTGATTAGAATGAATGTTTGTCCCAACAGATATGATACACAATTATGTGAAGTTGAACTCATTAAACAATGGTAGATTCGTAAAATGACTGAAGCATCGTTTCTGTGTTTCTGGCACGACTGCTGTTTCAATCTTTATTATATACTTAATAAAGGATCCCGAATGTAAGAATGGTTTCAAACACACCTGAAGGTGTTCATTGCAGCCACTGTTAGATGCAACATGTTTTACACACACCTGTGTAACTAATGCAACACTGATCAATGCATAAACTGATTGTAGTATCATTTTTTGAAATCAAGAATAACTGTTGATTTGTGTTGTTTTCTATACCTAATGAATGGTCCAGCCAAGTGCCAAATGCAAAGAACATGCTCTTAAACACACCTTAAGTGTTGATTACAGTGAATGTTTGTCTGAAAAGATATGATACACAATTATGTGAAATTAATCTCATTAAACAATGATAGATGCGTAAAACGATTGAAGCATCGTTTCTGTGTTTCTGGGTTGATGTTTCGATCTTTATTATGTGCTTAATAAATGATCCCTTCAAGGGCTAAAATGTAAGAATGCTTTCAAACAAGTCTAAGGTGTTTCTTGTAATGAGTGCTAGAGGGAACAAAAATAACATTGATATTCTCTTTGTTGATCTCTTCATATTTCCACATCCATCTAACTTAATTACTCTTTTCAAACTCAACAAAGTGACAGACTAATACTCACTCCATTCTCCTAGTATTCATCACTGCAAAAAAAATGAAAATTACAAATTATTGATTACTCATTTGCAATATGCAGGAAACATGTCAGATTTTAACTAAAAGTTGAAAAAAATATATAGATAATGACTGCAGTATTGTTACGCATGGTACACCACGACTGCACAGTTGTTATGGTTAATAGATTATCTTTGCACTTTTAATAGCATGTTAAAATAGAAACCATAGAAATCAAAATGATTATAAAACAAAAACAGCAACATAAGCCACCTGCTAAGAAATTATATTATTTCAACAAATACCGAATGCAGTATAGTTATGCATAGCTTTTTACGACTGTATATTCGTTATGGCAGATAGATAATGGCTAGAGTTTCTATATCAGAAGAAAACTAAAACCATGGTAACCACAATGATTATACAATAAAAACAGGAAGAATACCTACCTAATAGCTTAGTCTTCAAATCTCTTCACCCTTGTCCAAAAACACCACAAGTTTCTAAAAAAATTGCATAATGGGGGTCATTTGTTTCGCCCTTGATCATCAACTACCTATAAACAACCGTCAATAGCATGAATTTGTGGTTTTTTGAGCAAAAGAGAGATGACATGCTGGAAAGTGAAGAACAGCCTTGGAGGGAAAGCAACGGTACTCAACGTGGTAAAAATTGGAACGCTTAGTGGTAATTGATAGTAAGACCTAACAAAATAGTTCAAAGGATATTTTATTATTTTTGCATAAAAGGATATTTTGGACATTCACAATTTCAATATTACTAATAATTAAATGAAAGGGTCATTTAGCCTCAAATTTATTAGTGATGGGTTATTTAAATAATTAGACCCTTTGACAAGGTCAATTAAATAAAGAGCCCTTTTTGTTAAATAAAAGTGATATTTGGGCCTTAAATTCATGGAATTTATATGATTTGTTAGCTAAAGTGTGCTTAAGAGTGACTACAAGAAATGTATATCCTGTATGCATAACATCGTGTTTTATTATGGTTGGGCTATAATAAGGTAAAAATGAGTAAGAATTAAATTGGGATTTATTGGGTTGTTCTTATTTGATATGTATGAACATGATGTGACGCTTATAAGATATAAGTTGAAATATAAATATCTTGTGATCAAATGAAAGAATTAGTATTAGATGAATTACGGCAAAATTTAATGGGAATTTTATTTATGTGGCTAATTTTATTTGATAATATTATTGGGCATTTCAGGACATGATGGGATGATATATTTTGTTGGATATAGGATTTGATAAATAAATGTTATTGGATGATGGAGGTATGATATTAAGATAGCAATGAGTAGAATGGATATGTATATATGTGGACAACAATCGGATGATTAAGAATGGTTAAGAATGGTTACGAACAAGTGATTTTGGTTCCAAGGATTTAAATGGATTATTATATTCCTTGTTTAGTATGAGATATCGTGTATTAAAGTGGATTGTTAAATTATGATTTCAAGCGATGACGAGCCGGTTGGAAGGCATGCCAATTGAGCTAGCTATAGTCTTCAACTCTGTGAGTAGAAAAATGTTTTTTCAAATATTAAGCACGCTTTTCATTATGTTCTATTGAAGGTTATTCTTTTAAAAGTCAAGCATGTTTCCATCATTACAATGATTCATAAAATTCTTGAAATGTTTAAGCATGTTATCATATATAAAATGAGATTTCAAAAAGTAAATAGTTATGTTATTACGTTAAGAATTTTTATGAAAACGTGTTTATGTTATATCATGAAATTATTACGAAAGCATGTTATGTTACGTTATAAAATTTTTACGAAAGTGTGTTATAATAACTATCTTAAAACCACCAAAGCACCTATGTAATCTTTACCCACTCTGCATTAGTGTGCTCTATTCAACGGTGTTAGACTAGCTTCAGTGATTTTACCCGCTCAGTAACAGTGTGATTTGTTCTATAGTGTTAGACTAGCTATATATAGGTCTTTGAGACCCATTATCATGCACACAGAGGCTTTGGGCTATGTATAGGTCTTTGAGACCCATCATCATGCACACAGAGGCTTGCTCTACCCACGTATGACTGGTTATTTAGTTACTCAGTTATCAATATCACTTAGTTCTGAGTAGTATGCCTTGTACATCGAGATTACTCCTTACATGTGTGTTACTGCTTAGTGTTACTTTTGATGTGAATTTTCCAATTATTAGTATTTATCTAAGTTTTCAGCCAGCTACTTAGATTTTAGTTTTCACAGCTTAGTTACAGTTAGCATATTGATTCAGATATCAGTTTTAAACCCGTTGTAGTATTCTTAGCAAAAGGTCATTATCTTACACTTAAATCATTTCAACACTATTATCAGTATGCAGTTTTAATATTATTTAAACTCATATTTCAAACTCAGAAGATGTTTGCAAGGCGTTTTCAGAACTCTCAGCTTTTAAGTTGTATCTATGTATTATAAAGTTCAAAAGATTTGTAGAAATAAATAATATGGAAAAATTATATATATGTATTTGCGAACTTATCCACTCACTGAGTTACCAGCTCATATATTTTCTAATATTTTTCTTATAGGGAAGATCAAGCTTGAGCATCTATTGGATTACCCGTGGAGTTCTTGGCCATCTACCATTGTAGTGCATTCATCTAATATTTTTATTATATTTTTAAACAAAGGTGTTTGGTCATAGTTAAAAACTTAATTTTCATAAGTCATTGTTTCCAGATTGTTTAAGATCCACGTAATTATATTTCCCAACATGCATTTAGTGTTAATGATTGTTTTGAATTTAAATATGTTGAAAAGTATTCCAATTCTATATCTTGGTGATGAATTGAGTTATTGATGGAAAATGCATATTTGCTTCATTTTATACGGTTTGTTTGGATGAGGTGATTTCTACTTTCAAGTTGGATAAGTCTATTTTACAGGGAAAACTCTGTCAAAATTTCTATAAAATTATTTTAGTCCAAAAGTTTATGCAGTTTCAAGACAAGTTTTTAGTTTGCCTTGGCGGTGGGTCCAGGTCAAGTCAGTATCCATCGTTGGCGCACCCCATGTGTCAGGTATAGTAGGATAGCCTGGGACTGGGTGTGTCATGCCACAAATTTGTTGGCTTTCAAAAGGTCTAACATCTTTTGGATATCACATACCACACATACTCTCAACCTGATGCTTGAAGGAATCTCTAAACTTACTACCTTCAAGGGAGTGATCAACAAGTCAAAATCCTTCACTATTTTCATCTATTCTCATCACAAGACTTTGGTATTGATGAGAAAGTTCACAAAAGAGAGATAGTTGGGCTGGTAGTCATTGCGACATCTTTCTTAACATTGCAAAGTTTGCTTGATAAAAAGCTAAGAGTTGAGAATATGATGACTAGCAATTAATGGATAAAACAAAATGGTCTAGAAGCATGAAGGGAAAAGAGGCATTTAATATAGTTGTTCCTAATGATTTTTGGAACATGGTAGAATTGTGTTTGAAGGTGTTCATTCCACTAGTGAAAGTACTCAGACTTGTTGATGGAGAAGTACAGCCTTCAAGGATTTGTTTATAGGGAGCTATTGAAAGCAAAAGATGACATCAAAAAGACATCCAAGAAAGAGTGTGACAATAAGCCAATCTTCGATATCATTGATGCAAAAGGTAAGGATCGCCTCACTAGACCACTTCATATAGGCTTACTTTTTGGATCTCTATTACTTCTTCAAGAATCTCAGTATCAAGGATGATCATATGATTATATTTGATCCTTTGTGTTGAAAAGTTCTTTCCCAATGATGAAATGAAACATCATGTGATAAATATCGAGTTGCCAAAATATGTTCAAAGAGAAGATTGATTTGGAAAAAAGCTTGCTTTAAGTGGATGTGAGAAAAATGATAAAAAGTTATGATCCGGGTATGTTAGGAAAATACTAGTGTCTTGCAAGCAAACATAATAAGTGGACGTGAGGAAAAGGAGATTGGTGGCACTTAAGAAAAGGACAAGTGACATTAATGCATCCAATGAACTCAACTATAAAAGGGGGTGGAAATCCATTTCTCCAGCTGCCCCAACATCTTCTTTCTTCTCTCTCTAAAATTTGCATTACAAATCCTTCATCGTTGAGCATTCTTTATATTAGTACCCCAATTGTCAAATACTTTAGCCCTTTGATTTCCCAAAGACTATAAATCAATCCCTCAACTCCTATAGAATTGCCAGTTCATCTTTAAGCCTTTGAAAGATTACAACTTTAGCATCCTCTTCTAGAAATCTACAAGCTATAAGAAAGATCTTATCTTGGGAACTATAAAACTGCAGGTAATTTGGAAGAAACTTTAGGGGAAAAAATCCTAGTACAACAAAAAGCTAGAGCTTACAGAAGGTAAGTTATTTAACCTCCCGAGTTCAATAAATGAAGAGATTTAAGAAACTTACAATTTCTGCTAGAGGTATAAATACCTCCGAGTCACTGCTTTGCTTGGTTTGATTTTGATGCATTATTTGGTATTTGTGTTGGGCAAGGAATTGAAGAGAATTTTCCTACGTTGGTTGTGAGTAACCTGATTGCACTTATATTGATGTTTGAATGTTTGTACTTGTATTAATTCAATGTTACTCTTGAATGTCTTAATTATATGGATCCTTTGGTATTTGTACTGGTTGGCTTTGTTCTGCAATCCATATGCATGAGGAATCACTAGATTAATATGACATCTTGTTATTTTCCGAACCCACAGTCACATTGACTAATACCAAGAAAGCCAATATTCCGGCAATTACAATTAACCGCGAAACTTAGACCCGTTAATGTAAAGAATTAGCGAACCACTCAGTTGATTAAACGCCACAAAGGATTGGTCAATTTTCGTTTGATAAGTTCAACCTTTCTTGATCTCACAAGAAAATAATAAAGAGAATAAAATTCTCCTAAGATTCAATAGAATAATGTCAATGTTCAATGACCGAGCTCTAAATTACATAGGAACGAGTTTAAATATATAAAGAAGACCTATACTAATTAAGAAACTAATTAAACATAATTAGCTAACAAGAAATCTCAAAATAATGAAAAGAGGAAATTAGAGATTATATACCTTTTCTGGTTCACTCAATTTTACACCTTGCTTTGAAACTAATTGTGATTATACCCTTTTAGTTTTTAAATATACCCTTATTAAATATTTATTTTTTAATTGTTTATAATTATTAAATGTTTCTTATTATCATTATTATTATTATTATTATTATTATTATTATTATTATTATTATTGTAAATATATATATATATTCATCGTTGCTTCTTTATATGCACTAGCAGCCACCGTCGCCACATCCCTTCCTGCGGCAGCCACCACCACCCACCACCACCTCTCCATCTCATCGTCGATGTCGTCGCCGCCACCTATCTGACCGCTACTCTATCTATCTCCACGAACATCGTTTTTAACACCACCATATACCACAAGATGTTGCCACCACTCTCCTGCATCCAGTATTCTAAAAAGCGCACCTAGGCAGAGTCCCTTACCCGCTCCGCTTAAGGGGTAAGCGGTGAAAAAAGCGGTCAATGGTTTTTGTTGACCGCCTAGGTGCGATTAAGCGCTCCTAGGCAGTCAATGAAAATCGTTGACCGCTATTTTTTTCAATGTTGAATGGGCCATTTATTTATTTGCTAATGGTCTAAGACTCAAAGTAATAACATTAGAGCATTTTTTTATTTTGGACCACTTGCTAGAGTGTATAATATTTAATCCTCATCTATAAAGTAGGACTCATCCACCTTTTGCCTTTTAAAAATATTAAATTATATAATATCTCTTAAAATTATAATGTATATATAATATTTATGTTTTTAGATGTGTTTTTCAATTTAGTATACATTAATTTAAATATTTGACAGTTTTAGATTGATTAAAAATTAAAAAAATATAAAAAATTGAAAAACGCTTTTTAACGTTTAAGCGCCACCTAGGCACACTTAAACTCGAAAAGCTTAAAGCTTCGGGTGGCCGCTTTTCCGCACTTCACGCTTTTTAGAACACTGCCTGCATCTACTTCAATGGGGGCACACGTGACTCCTGCAACATGTGATTTCTTTTACTTTTTTGGTGGGTTCTCCTTTTTTTGTACTGATTTTTAGATGACATTGAAATTTTGTTTATTTGGTTCTCCTGCCATGAATGCTTGCTGATCGTTCCGGCAGCCACTCTCACTCTTTCTTTCTTTTGTTTTTTTTTAATTTTTTATGAATTTTTTCAATGTTTTAATTTCAGATATGCAATATTAGCAGATCTAAAATTTCAAATCTGCAATATCACTTTTTTCTTTCATTTTTTATTTTATACTTTTTAATTTCACTCACCGGTTGAACCAATATCTAGTGTTATACTATCATTTCTTAGGTTCTTTTTTGTTACCAGTTTACCGGTAATGTTACCTTCTTTTTTTTTTTTTTTTGTTCTGCCTTCGTTACCAATGCCCATTGTAATGTTTACACTAGTTAACTTGACTTTTTTTGTATTTCTTGTGCTTTGTTACCACTCTATCTAAGAATCTTTTTTCTTTTCTTTTTTTTTTCTTTTTTTTTTTTTTTGCATAGGCTTGCCTATGGGAATTATGTGATGGAGAGCATTTCATGATCATGGGTGCATAATGGTCCTTCATGTGATCTTGATTTAGGTTCTTTTGGATTTTTTTCGGTTCTTTCGTTACTAATTTACTAGTAATGTTACCTTTTTTGTTTTGGTCTACCTTTGTTATCAGTGTTTTTTTCAATGTTTTGAATAGTTAACTTGATTTTTTTTGTATTTTTTTTGTGGCTTGATACCATTTTTTATTTCACATGATTTTTTTATGTTACCATTCTTTTCCTCCTTTTGTTACCTTTCTTTTTTTATTTATTCCTTTCTTTTAATTTTCACACCATTTTTTTTTTTGTGTTTTTGTTACCATTTTTTTAAATTACTTTTGGTTGTTTTGTTACCAAATTGTTGCTGTGTTACCATGTTTTACGTTTTTTTGTGCTTTTTATTACTAAAATTTTAATTGACCTAAGCGGCGGCGACATGGCATCAGTATTATTGGAAAATCCCTTCATAGTAGTTATGTAATTATATAATTATATATATTATAATAATATTAATAGCAAAAATAATAATTATCATAATTAAATTTAATACAAAATTTGGAATTAATTAAATTTGGTCAGGGTATTTTTACAACTGTGTGGGGCATTTTTATAAATAGTTTCAAGAAACAGTCTACTTTTGAAAGCCATATCAAAAAATATATTTTTTTTTATGTAAAGAACCCTAATAAAAAAACATTACAAAAATAAATGAAATAAATGAATCAGCAAATTCGTGCATCTGGGCCTAGAGACATGGGGCCCAACTTGAAGCTGAGATGCAGTCGTATAATAATACTCTATTGTGACGGATTCCAGTTCCTCAACTTTTTTTTTACATTGCCATTCTGGTCCAACCCTCCTAGTTGTCGTATTGACTCCCAAATGTTCAATGTCTGACTTCCCTTCGGCAATAACTCTTGAATTTCCTTGGATGACGATTGATCCACCTATGAGTTTGAAAATTATTCTTCTTGTTCTCTATAATTTGGATCATATCAGGCTTGGATATTAATATTTTCCCTTTGACACCAGTGCAAAGAGGATTGAATATTTATTTTCCTTTGTCACGAAGGCAAAGAGCTTGGATTCTATGGCATATGATGTCTAGTCGATTGGACTATTTGGATGCTTATGTATACTTGTTACATATGACAGATATTGGATTCGGATATTTGGATACTAGTTAAACTTGTGATATATCATGGCTAGTGGTGATAATTGGATGGGTGTTCATTGATCTTATTGATACATGTTTTGTAATTGGATGTTACTAATATGAGTCCAATCTTGTTATTAACTGAGTTGCATAAACTCATTCAACTTATTACTACTCTTATAGGTATTCAAACTAAATTAAGAGTGTGCAAAAAAATCGGGACCAGTTAAACCGGCCCAAAACCAGACCAAACGGGCCGGTCCGGTCCAAGCTTTGGGGTCAAAATGACCGGTCCAGTCCGGTCCCGTCCTGGGTTTTCTTTTGAAAACCGGAAACCCGGTCAATGACCGGTTGACCCATTTTTTTTAAATTGAAACCCGATTTTCACTTTTCATAATACCCAAGAGGTAAGAATCAAAATTATTTTCTTTACATAGTCATTTGCACAAATGTCCATCTAATTTATAAGCCCCAATTATTTTACTTTTTTACAAAACTTTCAATGTGGGACAATCATTTAACTTAAAACTAAATATAAAGGACAAAGACAATTATTAATTTGGCTCAAAGTCCACAAAATTTCCTTTACATAGTCACTTGCACAAATGGTCATCTTATTTATAAGCTCCAATCATATTGCTTTTTTATAAAACTTTCAATATCGGACAATTAAAAAGTTAAAACAATACCACTAAATTTCTTTTTCAAGTTGGAATTTTTTGGCCAATAAACTTCTTTAAAAATCATCATTATTTTATTATTTTTTAAGCAATAGCCAAGAATAATTGTGTTAATATATAATGTTACTAGAATTTGTAACATTGTAAAGATTTTATTAAAGAAAATTGTTCGAATTTATAATATGTTTGTTGACTCTATTTAAGTTATATGCTATTATTATATAAAATATATATATTTATATATACATGTGGAGAATTGTGCTTATACATCTTCTCATTTATTTAAGTTATTTTCTTATTGGTAAAAAGTGTAAAATGGATTTTTTTACTTTTATTTTAAGTGGTAAGTGTTATTTATTTTTGACAATTACATCATTTTTGTAATATTTAATCCCCATAAATGTATAATAAAGTTAGAATTATCCATCTTTTATATTTTGAAAATATCAAAATTGTATCGTAGAATTGTTAAAATTATAAAGTAGATATAATATTTATGATTTTTATATTTATTTTCCAATTTAGGATACCTATTTCAAATATTTAATAATTTTACATTTTTTAAAATTAAAAAATGAGAAATACAAATAAGTCTAGTACTTCTACCTTACGGATGCATGTTAATATTTTTGTAGCACATAAAGCCCTTCTATTTGTTTATTCTAAACTTTGTCTATATGTGTTTTTACGTTACTAAGTCTACAGAAATTTTTTTCACAAACTCGGAAAAGCTCAAAAAAAAACCGAATTCATTACCCGAGCCCGAACCAAGACCGAAACTGTTTGGGCTTGCCATTTTTGGGACCGGGACCGAACGGAAGAGGTTTGGTCTGGTCTTGGTCCTTCAAAAACCCAGGACCAAAAACCGTTTGCACAGCTCTAAACTAAATAAAGATTTTGTAAGTGGTTCGATCTCTCTAAGCCGGAGGCTTTCAAAGTATGTACGTAACAAGTGTGGGGATGTTAGAAGAAACGACAAAGAAGAAACATATACTTGAATATGATAATTATGATAAATCAATTATGTTTTGATCTTGCCTTTTGGACAAATGGATTATTTGTTGTATCATAGATTACTTGCTGAAGGTATTTATATCTGCCTTGACGTGAATAAGGAGCGATTATTTGAATGCATACGGGCGGATTGTAGTTACCTTATTATTGATATGCACTAATTTTCCCATACCTCTAATTATATGATAATTATGATAGATGGTTTGTCTTGGGCTACTGGGTCCAGCCCATGAGTTAAGTCCAAATTAAAAGAGGTTCAAAAGTTTGAGGACTTGATTCACAATTTGGTTAAAAGTTTAATTAACTTGCAAGAATTCCAACCACCAGTGCCGTGACTTGGGGTGTTATACATTATTACGAATTAAAGACCAATAGACCATGGAAACACATACACGTATGCAAACCGATGAACAATTGGAGGTATTGGAGGAAAATTCGGCCATTATGTTTTCACGTGAAAATAATCGTGATCTTCAATTGGTGTTCTTTCTCTAAATTTGCTCTTGGAGCAATTTTGGTGATATTAAATATCATCTCTTTTAGTTAATTAGTAGGTTCTATCTATATTGTTAGATGACGTATTGGTGTCCAAAGAATATAATTCTTGATGGTATTGCATAGCTGTGGTCGTGTGTAGCTGACCTCTTGATTTAGGACAAGAGTCTTTGAAAGAAATACTGATTGTATTCACATTATTATTTGGTGATAATGGAAGTTATCGGTTTAATTACTCCGTTGATTTTCCCCTCTCATGAAGGGTTTTACGATGTAAAATCTATTATTATTTACCTTTCTGCAATTATTTTGATTGATATATATATCGATTGCCTATTTTAATCATACGGTTTAGGGGAATTGTTATGTTCCATTAGTTTAGTTTGATTGTTATTGTTGATGTAAAATTTCGTCTTTGACCAACAAACGAATTTGTACGCGCAGAAAACTTGTAGGGATCTTCCCTCTAACTGTAGTATAAGATTTTGGTGTATATAATTATTATAAGCATTTAATGTTTGGCAAAAGATTTAGCATTGCAAGTACGATTAGTTAGTACTTAAACACCAGCTTTCTGACTAATTGCTGGTTGGATGATGTCATTCCCAAGACAAAGGTCATCCCTTCATTAAATGTTACTGTACTTTCACCCTTAAAAGATAAGGCAATGCAAGTTGCCCCTAGCTGGCGTTAGAGAGTGATAAATTTAGGTCACCTGATTCGTACACCTACAACCTGATGAGGTGACCTGAGAGTACATTCTGGGGGCCTCAGTGTGCTAGGTTATTAGCTCAAGCTCCCCTGGGTCAGACCCGTTGACTGAATGCTAATTGACCTTGACCCTAGGGCCTAGTGCCTAACAGTTATGAATTTAAACTTGGAACTCCATCTATACTCCTTAGGGCTGGACATTTGATCTAGGAAACTGCCAAACCTGACTCAATAGACCCGAAATGGGTCGGGTTGGTCGGGGTTATTGTAGCAACCGGGTCGGTCGTGAGTGAGAGGGTAGACTAACTTGACTGGTTCGAGACGGGTTTCGGGTCAGTTGGGTCCGGGTCAAGTGACTAGAACCCACTTGACCCGAGTAAACCCGACCCGGAAACCCGAGTCGGGTTCTCAGGTCACCCGATTTATTTAAATTTTTTTTTCTTCCCTAAAAGGCTAAAATCGGGTTTTGATTCTTTGGCTACTTTTATTTTTCAAATCCAATTGACAATTTAGTTTCAACAGTCTCTCACACTCTCTCACAATCTCAATCAGGTCACCCTCACTCTCTCACTTTCAATTTCAGATTCACACACACACACAAAAGACACAAAGGCCCAAATTCAATTCTATATTTTCTGATCCACTGTTGGTCATCTGTCGCCGCAGGAGCTACCACGCCACACTGGTGAGTCACAACTGCATTTTCTACTCTACTATTGGTCATCCGCCACCGCAACCACCTCCCTCAGAAGACCGATCTAGCGCCGCAGCCGCTACCCCGCCAGATTTACTTTTCTTTCTTGTCAATTGTATTTATGGGGAACCTTTGGATAGAAACTAGGAATAATAGGATAGAAACTAGGGTTTTTATTTGGTTCTATAGAGTAAATGAATTTGGGCTTTTAACTATTTTGGGCCTCTCAATTTTTGATTAGGTTATATCTCAATTTTTGATTAGGTTATAAAATATTATTTTTCTCAATTTTGGGCATGATGTAGCACCCTAACAAGAGAACTGAGTCAAACCGACTCAACCTGAGTTGACTCGGGTTGACTCGGTTGACGAACCGAGCCGGATCGCTTCGGTTCTTGAATGTAAAACCCAAAAAATTGTCGGGTCGGGTTCGGGTTGGGCCCAAACCGGGCCCTAATCCGTCCGATTCCCAAGCCTAATACTCCTCCATTTTTTGCAAGATTAAGGCATTATTGACACAAATGAATTCTGTTTCTTGTAACCTAAATTTGCCGCGAGGCGAATGATGTTACCTACATCATTGCTACTCATTAACTTGCATCGGGTTTTGAATATGATTGTACATTTTGTTGTCATCATTTTGTAAACTTAGCACTTGCCATCATATATATGAAATAAATGAAGATTTTACCATAAAAATGAACTCCCCACTAGACGCTTATGTAATGGGAGATCATTGGAAACTCATCACATGTGGAGTTCTACTTACATGTAAGTTTCCAATAATCTCCCGTCATATAGCATCTGGTGGGATTAAGGGAGATTGTGTTGGAAAATTAATGTTTTCCAATTAATATGTGGGTAAAATATTAGTATCAATTATATTAGCTATTTAATTGCATAGGCAAAATTTACGTGATCAAGTTAATGAACCCATTAAAACTACTTAATTTTGGTATAATAATACAATTAAGCAGAGACTATTCATGGCTTAATTGGATGTTATGGGACTCAATTAAGCCAATAATATAGAGGTATTTTTCTGGTCATGGTCCCCATATACCAAAAAGAAAGAAAACGTAAGGGATTCCATAACACTAAAGTGATTTAGTTGAAGAAGGTTATTGCACCACAACAATTTCTTCCATTGCTGTAATAAAAGATCATTGCTACGGACCCAGGTAATTTTTAGGTTTTCATAATCTAACAAGATAAGATTTTGGGAATAGTTAAGAATTTGATTTTTATGTGTATGTCAAATTCTAACATATTAGACTATGTTTTACGTCCAAAAAGAAAAGAAAAATTGATATTATTATAAGGGACGGAGCTAGGAATTTGTGCCACTACGGTTGCCATTTCAATATACTAGTATGTCGACAAAATTTCTCATTTATAGCCGTATTTTGGCGTAAGAGTGATAGAATGATTTAGACATGAAAATAAGATGAAACTCAGTTTTAAACTTATAAAGGAAATCTATATTTTGAATTAAGATTGGTCTTTTTTTTTTCTTAAATAGAAACACAATGCACAAAAATATAATAATAATAATAATAATAAAACTACGTTTCAAATTTCTTATATCACCAACCATTACAATTATTATCACTTAAAATAATTATTATACAAGTTGAGAGGGTTTCTTTCTACTAATTGAGTGTAATCTACTAGGTTAACTTGCACATAATTTAAAAAAAAAAAACAATAGAAAAAGGAGGAGGATAACTAGACAAGAATTTCAACTAAATAGTATAATTTAAATTTAAATAAATCTGAAATATTTATCAGCCTTGGGAAATTTAAAATGATGTTTAGTGTTTTAGAAATATGAAATATAAAATTATTGTTGGGCCTAACATAGTAACATATTAACATCTTTTTTCTGGCCCAATTCAGAAGCTAGCAACCAAGAAAAAGGACAATATTGTAATTAGACATATACATCATCCTCTTCCCCAGTCCTACTCCATTTTCGTCCACTTTGTTCTGCAAATGGCTTTTTTTCAAGATTTCCATAGACTTAGGAGCTTTCAGTTATTAAAAAATTTCATCCAATTATTATTAGATTGATCGAGAAATGATGCAGAATTTTGACGACGACACTCGTTTCGTGTGTTTATGGAATTCTTCCTATTTTCACAAAAGATTTACGTGTTTTATTATCACTCATGACGCGTGGACTACTCGTACTTTTTATTATTAGATTGGATTATTATAAATTACGCGTCAGCTCCGTGTACGTGCTTCCCCACAATATTATCCTGTACACCCGCGGTTCTACTTTCCAGGCCTAAATAACTATATAATATTAAGATTTTTATACTGTTTAATAATACATTTTTAAATGAAATTAAAGATTATAAAGTTTTCAATCCAAGTAGTATTCCGTTTCACATGCAAAAGTGTGAACCTTTTTCTTTTTCCAATATAAATAGGAGTTCGACTTTTAGAGCTAGTTTTAATAAATTATAAATTTTGCTTCATTAACAAAAAGTTATTAAAGGAAAAAAGGTTTTTATATGCAATATACTTGACATATGGTAATATCAGTTTTCTACTCATTTCGTCACTTTTAAGTTAACTGAAATCACATTGACCTCATTTGTATTTGTAAAAAGTTTTTTACACTTGTAGAATAATTCATAAATTATACATGAATAAATTCAAAATTGGTAAGACATACTTTTTATTTATTAATTATATATATTTTGTACGACCCATAACAAATATTATCAATTTAGGTTCCACATTTTATTATTTATTCGCATCAAAGCAACTTATAAGTTGCATGGTAAAAAAATGATTTCTAATGAGTCTGCACATGGTGATGTTATCTCAACAAAGAAAAAACGATTTATAAATAATGGCATGAAACTATTGAGTAGTAACGTGCATTGACACAATGAATCACACACAGTGGCCAAGATATCTCCCATTACTGATGTGACAGCACCACATCAATGCAAGTGGCCTAAAAATTATGGCTTGACAATACCTAAGTTTCTCTTTATGTTAGCACCCCAAACTCATGTAAAGCTAACTTGAGTATAGGACTGAAACTGTTGTCAAGAGGACCACATGTGAAGTTTAAAAAATGGGTCTCTATAATGACCAATATTTTTTTTCTCTTTTCTTTTTTTCCTTAGATACTGGAGTAAAAAACTAAATGATATTAAGAAGTTTGGTCAACAAACAGGAGATTCGAATGATTTCTATCTAAAGCGTCTTGTGACGACAAAGATAGATTGTTTTGGAGTTCTTAATTAACAAAAAGAGCAATGTTTAGGAATTAAATACGTTAATTACCGAAAAATAAAAGTTGAACGAACTTTTTTTTTAAGAAAGTATATTTTTTAAACTTTTTAAATAATATATAGTAACATTGTTAATCAAAAAAAAGATAATATATGGTAACATAAATGGAAATTATATTCACATCATACATTTTACTAATTACACCACAACTTATTTGTGTTAAATATCCTTAGACTGTATCTTTATTATTTTATTTCATTGCATATATCTTTATTATTTTGTTTCATTGCATTTTTACCTCAACTTCTATTAATAAACAATTATTCCCTTAATAATTTTTTCTTGTCATGGTCTGAATTGTAGTAATTGGATAGATTCTTACATTTCAGGCTAGAGGTCCTGAGTTCGAACCACACATGTCCTTCTCTTAATTTCCCTCCCCTTCCCTATATCCCCTTTGTATCCAAAAAAAAAAAAAAAAGTTAAAATCTTTTCTTGTTCAAAGATTTTATTAATCTACTTTAAATTAATAATATTATATGTAGTGCCGTATGATTTCCTTTATAATTTTTTACCAATTTAATTAAAAATATTTAGGGCTTTTTTACAATGAAATTTTAAGTAGAAAATATTATCAAAAATAATATGTGATAATTAATGGGAAATTAAGGGAAGAAAGCAATAGAAAAGTTGTGACATGTGTGATAATTAGTAAAGATTAAATGCATTTAAAGTAAATAAGATGTGGTGTTATTAGTAAAAACTATAGTGTCAATATAATCACCTTAATATAAAACTAATTAATTTTTTTTTTGAGTCATATAATAATTAATTAATTAATTAATTAACAGAAGTTTCTGTCTTGTATGACCCGCTCTGTGGCTACACCGACCAATTGGCGGTCTCTAGTCAAGATAAGAATTATAGCAGCAAAGGTCCTACAACTTTGATCTGTGTTGTAGTTTGGTCCAACGTTTCCAAAACATAGCAGTTACAAATCTAGAGCAATTTATTTACCTTGTTTTGGCAACTGATTTATAAAGCATCTTCAGTCGGGGACATTACCAGAAGATAGTAGAATGGGTAACCGAAACTTAACGACCTTTAATTGAAACACTAAATTTTTTCTTTTTGTTTCTTTTTTTTAGCATAAAAATTTTCAAAAAAATTTTTTCCCCCCTAAAAAAGGGTAGACGAGGAGGAGGGGCAGCTACCACACCTCCACTCCAGTCTTCAATGCCAATTGCCAATTGTAAGATTCTAATGACATGCCAAATAGCAAAAAGAAAAAAAAAAGTTGAAAAAGGAAAGTTAACCTAGCATTAATGGAAGTAGAGGATATCTAACCCATTTTATAAATGTAGTAGGTGTATTAGATATTGTCGACACTTAATTTTTTGTACGTTTCATGATGTTATCTTTATACATTTAATTGAGATTTTCATTTAATGTACATAAATTGAAATTGATTCATCACTTGTTATAACTAACATTAACCTTTTTAATCAATATTTAATTTGTGTTAACTTGAGATAATTGTAAAATTTTCCATTTAATATTTAAAATGCTGTTAAAATACGAGACTAGAACCTGTAAATCTTAGCCCACGCTAGTTATTTATTTCACAAGGAAAATAAAAAACAGAAATAATGGTATAAAATCACGCAATACTCGTGGTGTCATGAATACATACATGTATAAAAATAGAAAAATAATATATATGGTTTACTCAATTGCCAATTTGAATTAAGAATTAAAAAAAAATAAAAGTAGGCTTATAATTAGAAGATTGAGGGACCAAGGTGCAACACGTCTAAAACTTTGTACACCTCTATTGTTATTTCCCATTTGTGTTTGATTTATTCTAATTTCTTTCCATAGTCCCTCAGACCATTCTATTCCACAGTCTCTCGGTTTGGCTTATTTCACCATTTCAACGGTCAATATTCAAATCTCTCTCTCCATATTTGTTTTCAAATTCTTAAGGTTCCCAACATTTGAAAGTTGAACCGCGTAACCACATAATAATTTTTTTTATATATATTCATTAATTCATCCATTTATAACTACTAAATTAAACTGAGAAAAAAACCCATCAATCTCTTGCAGATATTATTAGTTCTTTAGATTAGTTTCTTGTATGTTTTGATCATATCATCACTTTGAGATAAAGGTATTAGACGAATGCTCTTCCGATCTTGGAGAAGGAAAAAAGCAGCTCGTCGAGCTGCAAAAATGCAAGATTTGGAAAAGAAGAAGAATGCGAAGATCGAGGTGAAAATCCCCAATCATTTTCTCTGTCCTATATCATTGGAGTTGATGAAGGATCCGGTAACGTTGTCTACCGGCATGACATACGATCGGGAAAGCATCGAGTCGTGGTTCCAAGCCGGTAACTCGACTTGTCCGGTTAGTAAACAAAATTTGAGAAGTCTTGAGCCTATACCTAATCATGCCATTAGGAAAATGATTCAAGATTGGTGTGTGGAGAACAAGTCCTATGGCATAGAGAGGATACCAACTCCTAAAGTTCCCGTATCGTCGGCCGAGGTTTTGGAAATTCTTGCAAAAGTTGAGGATGCAGTTGAGGAAAAAGATTGCCAAGAGCTGGTTATGAAACTCAGGAGATTGGCAATGGAAAGCGAGCAAAACAAACGATGCTTTGTGGCGGATGGCGCGGGTAAGATCTTATCCTCCAAGTTTGAGGCCTTTTCGAGAGATTCTATGGATAATATACATGTCCAAGATATCTTGTCGGAGATCATGACTACTTTGACAGCGATATTGCCTCTTGATGAGGAAGCAAAGGGTATTCTTGGATCAAAATCGTCGTTACGCAGCATTGTCTGGTTCTTGGGATTGGAAGATATAAACCAAAGAAATGCAGCACTACTACTAAAATCAATTCTTTCATCAAATGAACAAAAAGTTGGTGAAGTGATGGAGATTCCCGAGGCTCTAGAGGCCTTGGTGAAGCTTGCTAAAGAGTCCACAAGCCCTATTACTACAAAAGCAACATTATTAGCCATGTACCATATGGTTTCTTCGTCATCAACGGCAAATGGTGGCGACGTTGCCAAAAGATTCGCCGAGATTGGGCTAGTCGAAATTCTTCTAGACATGCTTGTGAGTTGTGAAAAGGGCATATGTGAAAAGGCATTAGGTGTTTTGGATGGAATTTGCAATTCTAGTGATGGTAGGGAAAGGGCCTATGGGAATGCTCTAACAACTCCTATTTTGGTGAAGAAACTATTGCGCGTATCTGATTTGGCGACCGAGATTTCAGTTTCGATTTTATGGAAGCTAGGCAATGACCAGACGAGGAACGAAAGGTGTGATGGGGTGCTTTTTGAAGCGGTAGAATTAGGAGCTTTTCAGAAGCTATTGCTTTTGTTACAAGTTGGGAGTACTGAGAAAACAAAAGAGAAGGCATCTCAATTATTGAAGCTGATGAATTTGTATAGGAATAGGGTAGAATGCATTGATTCCTTGGACTTCAAGGATCTCAAAAGGCCATTTTAAGTTCAGATTTTTTTTGACACACATATTAGTTTATTCTATATATGTAGAAAAATATACACACTGCAAATTATTGAATAAAAGTATTTTTTTTATTATTATAAGTGCTTGTATTCTCCTCCTGATTTTTCTTATCTTCGGGTCTGTTTGGTTTCAATTATAATAATTGGCACTCCTTCCGACCTATTTATCTTGAGTACTTCTACAAAACTAGATTAGACTCCTTATGTGTGAGGATATTTTTGTTAGATTAGTGACACATCAGGGTAAGGCTCCTTATAAAGGAGCATCATCTATCTTCTTAGAAAATTTCCATTTATCTTATCCACTTTGTTTTTTAGACAAGATTAAGAAAATTATTGGGAAGATCGGATTTACAAACTAACTTTCTAAAATACCCCTATTTAAGTAAGTGTATTCAATGCAATGAACATGTATAAAATACACCTACTTAATTAGGGGCATAATCGTAAATGAATTGATAAAATAACACTAAATAAAGAAACATGACAAGATAAATGAGACAAATAAAAAAGGAAACAATGACAAGGTAAATGGGAAGGAAGCAGTATAATAATACACCCTCCGTCCCATAAAAATAGTCTATATCAATCTTTCGAGTAGATTAAGAAATGTGAATTAATGTGACTGGAAATACAAAATTTAAACTTATTTCCCTGATATATACCCTTACTCACTTTTCATTTTGTCAACATAGTCATTATTATATTACAAATTTATTAGTAGTTGGACTAAGAGTATATTTAGAAAAGAAATTAATTGTTCAACTTTATTTATATAAATATACTATAATTTGAGACAAATAAATATAGAAACGGGCCTATTTTTATAGGACGGAGTGAGTATATATTATCCCAAATTTCAATACAATGATTGAGTCAAATTTAAATGTAAGTGTACTTATTAATGTTCCCTCCATACTGTAGTGTTATTTTTTTTTATTTTTTAAACGCCTCCATATTACAGTGATGGGAGCATATTAGTAAATGCGATTAAATTCGAATTTGAATTTGAAAACATTGTTTTTTTCTTTCTGTATACCCCTTCAAGGGGAAACTATCTATAGTGATACAGAATCACAATGTTGTTGAAAAATTATATGTTGGCTTTCTTAAAAATAATAAATTGAGAAAATTATGCGAGTTACTGTGCACAACAGTTTTTTGCATGTTTATTGTGCTTTTTCCTAAAAATACTGTGGTGCCGTTTTTATGTTATTTTGTTATTTTATTATATGTTATTTTTGCTCCCCCACCCCACCTAACCACCCGTCCGGCGCAGTCCAGCCACCCTACCCTTGCCAGCTGGAATCCTTCTAGCCGCCAGAGACCGGCCTCCGGCATTTGGAATCCGGTGGCTAGGTTCCCAGCGATTTTTTTTTTATTTCCTTTTTTTTTTCTCTTTTTCCTTTCTCCGTCATTCTGTTTAGATTTCTTTCTTTTTCCTTTTGTTTTTTCTGACAATGTTGTCAGAATCTTCTTTTTCTTTTCTTTTTTTTCTTTTTCATTTTTGCTTTTGGTTTTTTGTTTGCTATTCTTTTTCTCTTTTCTTGTAACAATTTTTTGACAAAGTTTGCTACATGATAAACTATATTTTCACGTTCAAAGGTTCGTTACGTGTGTAACAATTTATGTTATCTGCTTAACAAGGTATGTTATTTTTTCTTTTTAGATTTCTTTCTTTTTCCTTTTGTGTTTTCTGACAATGTTGTCAGAATCTTCTTTTTCTTTTCTTTTTTTTCTTTTTCATTTTTGCTTTTGGTTTTTTGTTTGCTATTCTTTTTCTCTTTTCTTGTAACAATTTTTTGACAAAGTTTGCTACATGATAAACTATATTTTCACGTTCAAAGGTTCGTTACGTGTGTAACAATTTATGTTATCTGCTTAACAAGGTATGTTATTTTTTTGTTACAAGCTATGTTATTGGTATAATAATATATGTTTTTTGACTAATAATCTATGCTATCGATATTATTCATGTAATAAGCTAATGTAGAATACATGTTAGAATGGATCGAAAGAGAATTTGATAGAAGATCCTGTTGAAATTTGGGTATTTTTGGCGTTTGGTACAAAATTTAGCGTATAATACCTTCCTGAAAGCAGAACAACGATCGAGGCTCTTCAAACTTGATGAGCACCATCAGTTTTCGACAATCTCAAGTCAATTAGGCCTTTAAATTTATGATTTTCTATTTTCCATTTTTTTATAATTTATTTTTTTATGTTTTTTACTATGGGGGTTGTCTATAACTATCTAAATACAGTTCAAAGTTATTTTAATGATTTATTGCTTAATAAAAATCTATGTTATTTGCATACAAACTATTATTTGTATAACAAGTTATGTTACGTACAAAACAAACTATGTTATTTTTGTAACAAGCTACATTATTTGCGTAATAAGTCTTGTTATTTGTGTATCAAGATATGTTATGCATGTAACAAAATAAGCTATTAAATAATTTGTGTTATTCGTATAACAAACTATGTTTTCTGTGTAACAAACTATGTTATTTTTAAAGCAACCTATGTTATTTGTTTAACAAATTACGTTACTTCTAAAACAACCTGTGTTATATATTTAATATGTTCTTTTATTTGCATAACAACCTATGCTAAAATAGTATAACATCATCTATTATATGAATTAAAATGTCAAACATTGATATTATATGAATTTAAAAAGAAAAAATTATTAAAAATAAAAAAGAGAAAGCAAGGAAAAAAGGGAAATACTAAAGAAAAAATAAAAAAACGGAAAAAGAAAAAAAAAAGTTCTTGCCAACAAGGTCGCTGGAATCCTGCCACGAGGGTGGTTGGGGGTCGGGTTGGGTTTAGGTAGGGGGTTGGGTAAATGGGATAGGGGTATTAAAAAAATTATTTATTAAAGAGAAAAAATAATAAAATATTAAAAAAATAAAAAGTAATGTACTTGTTACCTGTGTAACACAGTTTATTACACAATATTTTTGGAATTTAAAACATTTACCAAATATTTTGGAATGAACTAAAGTTAGACAAGTAACCTAATAAATTCTGCTTAAAAGTCGTCAAAAGGCTTTGACAGTTTGAACTCGAAAATTGTCTATATGTTTTGCCGTACAATTTGCAATCGTAGTGATGGTAGGGGAAAGGCCTATGGGAATGGAAAAGGCATCAGGTGTTTTGGATGGAATTTGCAATTCTAGGGATGGTAGGGGAAAGGCTTATGGGAATGCTCTAACAACTCCTCTTTTGGTGAAGAAACTATTGCGCATATCCAGTTTGGCGACTGAGATTTCAGTTTCGATTTTATGGAAGCTAGGCAATGACCAGATGAGGAACGAAAGGTGTGATGGGGTGATTTTTGAAGCAATAGAATTAGGAGCTTTTCAGAAGCTATTGCTTTTGCTACAAGAGTACTGAGAAAACAAAAGAGAAGGCATCTCAATTATTTAAGCTGATGAATTTGTATAGGAATAGGGTGGAATGCATTGATTCCTTGGACTTCAAGGATCTCAAAAGGCCATTTTAAATTCAGATTTTTTTGACACACACACACAGATATACACACACACACACACACACACACACGCATACATACACGTTTATTCTATACATGTAGAAAAATATACACACAGCAAAATATTGAATAAAAGTATTTTACTATTATTATTAATTTTACTATTTTTTTTGTTTACGCACCATCACAAGCGTCCACACCTGTCTGCCCTATATTTTAGTGTATGAGGTAAGTTGCGGGATGTACCTGGATTGGCCAGGGTTAGTGTGCGTATTTCCACTGGTAGTGTGCGTGTTTTCCATTGGCTTACATCAAAGGCCTCCTTAGAATTCGAACCCTTGATGTCCCTGGGAGTTACCACAACTATTATTATTACTGCTAGAATTCTTGTCCGAGATCGGAAGAGCACACGTCTGAGAACAACAGTAATAAGAAATTAATACTAATATATATTTAGTCTCAATCAAACATATATTAAAAGTAATAAAAGTAGTATACAGTTGATTTCGCAATCATACTTAGTTCTGATTTAATACAATGTAATATAGTATGTTAATAGTATCATACGATGCATTGGGGTACACCACATTGGAAATCAGTTATACTTAGTTCTGATTTAATATTATGTAATATAGTATGTTAATAGTGTTATACGGTGCATTGGGGTACACCACATGGGAAATCACAATAGATCATTTGGCATGATATATCTGGCGTTATATCACTTTTAAAATAAAATAAAAATAGTGCTACTAAGAAAAACTAATGTAGAAAAATTTATCTAATAAAATCAACAACCGATTATATTGCACCAATGTGTGTAACAAATTAAAGATTTAGAGGGAACACAAAATAGAGAATAAAAAATTAATATAAACTTTTAATCAGAATAAATTTTAATAAAATTTATTTGTTATAAATTTCTCCAAGAAAGAGATTCTTAATTATACAAAAAATCACCCGTTGTTTTTAAGGAAGAAAGTTCATGAAAGTTATTTTAATATTTAAGTTATTTTATCAGAAAGTAGGGAAAAAAATTTAAAAAAATATAAAACAAATTTAATTGTTATTCAGTACAATCAGAATAAAACTGATAATTATCTAAAGATATTCATGTGAATTTCTTTAAGAGGATATTCTTAATTATAAAAAAAGGGGTAATAAAATAAAAACAGAATGTAGGGAAAAATTAAAAAAAAATGTAAAACAAATTTAATTATTATTCAGTACAATCAGACAAAAACTCATAATTATCCAAAGAGATTCTTATAAATTTCTCTAAGAAGATATTATTAATTATCTAAAAATAGATAATAAAATAAAAACAGAAAGTAGGGAAAAAATTCAAAAAAAAAAAGTAAATCTATATATATTAATCAACAGTTTATCTGGTTCAATTTGATTGTTGGCTCAATTAAAAATGATTTTCCAGCTTATTGTCTGACTCTTTTAAAAAACCAATTAATGATGTCATTATTCTATTATTAGTAAACTTTTCTTTATTGTTATATATTTTTTAATCAATTAATTTAATATTTTTATTTCAGAACTCTATCTACATATTACATTTAATATTTTATTTTAGGACTCTATCTATATATTAATTTAATATTTTTATTTCAAAATTATATATACATATTATATTTTGATCAATTTTATTATGTCTGATTGTATAATTTCATGATTTTATGTTCTCCTAATATATTATATTTTACTTTCTCAGGATAATATGGTCATGAAACGCATGAGTGTTAAACATAGTAGTCCGTAAATGTAAGAGCGTGAAACTAATATATATTATACTATCGGGTTTTATTGCCTTTAAAGGAAATAAAAAATAAGAATCTATATATATATATATATATTAATCAACAGTTGATCTGGCTCAATTTGATTGTGGGCTCAATTAAAAATAATTTTTCCGCTTATTGTCTGGCTGCTTTAAAAACTCAATTGATGATCTCATTATTCTATTATTATTATTATACTTTTCTTTATTGTCATATTTTTCCTTTTAATCAATTAATTTAATATTTTTATTTTGGAACTCTTTCTACATATTAATTTAATATTTTTATTTCAGAACTCTATCTACATATTACATTTAATATTTTATTTTAGTACTCTATCTATATATTAATTTAATATTTTTATTTCAAAACTCTATCTACATATTATATTTTAATCAATTTTACTATGTCTGATTATATAATTTCATGATTTTATGTTCTCCTAATATATTATATTTTATTTTCTCAGGATAATATGTTCATGAAATGCACGAGTGTTAAATATAGTAGTCCGTAAATGTATGGGTGCGAAACTAATATAGATTATATTATCGGATTTTATTACCTTTAAAGGAAACAAAAAATAAGAATTAATAAAAAAAATTATTGGTTCATTTATTATACTTTTTCTTGTTATGTTTTTCCTTTTAATCATTTAATTTAATATTTATATTTTGAAACTCTATCTACATATTATATTTTAGTTAGATATATCTCATATTTGCCTAATGAGTTTGAATTACATGAAAATTGATAATATATCAATCTTGATTTCAATATTATTTTTTCTTATTATTATACTTTTCCTTTTAATCATTTAATTTAATACTTTTATTTTGGGACTCTATCTATATATTACATTTTCGTTAGATATATCTCATATTTGTCTAATGGATTTTAATTTTACTTTATTCGATTGTGTAATTTTATCATTTTATATTCTCCTAATCCATTGTATTTTATTTTGTCAGGATAATATGTCCGTGAAACCCACGGGTGTGAAGCATAGTATGTATGTGAAATGCACGAGTGTGAAACTAATATATAATACTATCAGATTTTATTGTCTTTAAAGGAAATAAAAAATAAGAATTTATAAAAAAAATTATTGGTTCAATTATTATACTTTTTCTTTTAACCATTTAATTTAATATTTTTATTTTGAGACTTTATCTACATGTTATATTTTGGTTAGATATATTTTATATTTGCCTAATATATTTTAATTACATGAAAATAGATAATATATCAATCGAGATTTCAATATTATTATTATATTTTTCCTTATTATTACATTTTTCCTTTTAATCATTCAATTTAATATTTTTATTTTGAGATTTTATCTATATACTATATTTTGGTTAGATATATATCATATTTGCCTAATGAAACTCAATTTTATGTTGTTCGATTGTATAATTTCATTATTTTATGTTATCATACGTTATTGTATTTTACTTTGTCACTATAACATATCTATAAAACACACGTTTGTAGAGCATATATAGTATGTCCTTAAATAACGGGTGTGAAACTAAATATAGAATTATGCTATCGAGTTTTATTGTCTTTAAAGAAAATAAAAAATAAGAATTAATAAAAAAATTATTAGTTCATTGAGATATCGATGGACTAATAACAAGAATTTAAAACTGTCAACAAAATAAATAATTAATTGTATGCTACTTGCAAATATATGATATACATTAATTTTATGCAGGTTGTGTTTTTAAGTTTTTTAATGACATTAAGGTTGACAAGCACAATTATGTTATATTTTATGTATGAAATTTCTTTAAAATTCTACCCGTGCAATGCATGGAAAAAAATCTTGTTTAATTGTTATCTATCAGTGACGTCATCAATGACGTCACAGTATTCTTATAATACGAGACCAATGGCAGGAAATTACAACGCTAGACGACTTCTCTTATTATTAATATATGGATTATTATTATATGTGATTGTATTCTTCTTCTAATTTTTCTTCTCTTGAAGGGTCTGTTTGGCTATCAATTATAATAATAATTGGTATAATAATATATTATCATCCAATTATAATTGGAAACCAAACATTCTTTTTTTTCTGCCTACCCCTCCAAGAGAAAACTATTCATAGTTGTATAGAATCACAGTATTGTTGAAAAATTATGTGTTGGCTTTCTTGATAATTATAAATCATAAATTCTGCTTATAAGTGATCAAAAGGCTTTGCCGTACAATTGGTGAGACTTACAAGGATATTAGCATGTTTCAAATTCTTGCCATAGAATTGTATGGGTACATTACATACCGTGGTTTAGAACTAAACCAAACCGTAAAATGGGGTTTGTTTTAGTTTGGTTTGAAAAATTACAATGGTTTGTTTTTGTTATGATAAAAATTCAAACCACTCAAAACGGTATGATTTGAAAATAGATTAAAAATCGTCCAAATCAAACCGCTTTCGTCCCACGTTGACGAAAAGATGTTGAGAATATTGGATTTTGATGGAATCCATTAAAATCTTAGCGGAAAACACTTAAATTAATAGAATTCTAAAATCCATATCAAGAACATAGAAAAACTTTATTATGCATAGAAGTAGACTGATTATTATACCTACCTGTATATGTTGCACCCATCTAAATTTATTTAATAACAAAATTCCACGTATGGAAGGTTAACAGTTCAGATCCATGTTCCTTTTATTATGCTAATTTTGTGGAAAATGTGTAGGAGTTTTGACCCAGAGATACTGGGTGTCTCCGTTGTATGTGTCACATCCCACTCTATTAGTTACATTACTCCACATATGGGTCTATGAATTTAGTGGAAGGAATTGTGCCACATATACAGAGTGTCTATATTATAAAGATACTCTGTCATCTCTAAATCAAAATTGATATGCGTAGTGTCAACATTCTTTCAACTTATTTAATTATCTAATTTTCACATTTATTAAAATTCATTTTATTGACAAAATATATATATATAATCTTAGGATATAATTTTTTTTAGTAGTATTAGAGGTTGTTTAGCACAATATTAAAATTGTTATACTATCTTTTTCAGATACAAGGGAGAGATAGAAGATGGAATGAAAATTAGAGAGATGTGTGTGGTTTGAACCCGATCTTTCTGTTAGGAAAGATGACCATGAGTATCCAACCACTACAGTATAATTCGAAACATAGTTGTATTCTATATTTTTAAAAAATATTACTAGTTGTGTCACGTGCTTTGCACGTGTTTTTTGTTATAATTTTGTAAATATTAGTGATAATACGTAATGAAATGAACAATGAATAAATACTAACTAAATAATAGAATTTATAGTCCTGATCTCCTGTCAGATTATGCTGTCAGACACCTATGTAGCAAGAAATCATTGAGAACGTATTGATATTAAGTTGATGAATAAACACTTTTGTCATGGAAAACTCAAAACCAACACATGAATGTAATATCAAGTTCTCTGGTTTTAATTAAACATCAAATTCTCTATATTTTGTGTTATATGTAGATTTTTTTTTAATTTGAATAGAACTTTATTGAATTTATTATTTAATTAATACTACCTCAGTCCTAAAATGATGGTCCAATTTCCTTTTTAAAAAGTATTTGAAATATTAATTCTCTTTTATACCCTATTTAACGTGTTTAGTTATAAAAGTATTTAACGCGTTTAGTTATAAAAGAAAATAGAATTATTAAAGAAGAATTATTAATTAATAAATATAAAGGAATAATAGAGAAATGATGTTAACATTTACTTTTTCAATACTATTAAATAAATTTTTCTTAGCCTATGTGAAAAAGAAATTGAATTATCTTTTTGAGGCAGAAATAGTAGAACTTAGTTGAATTCACATAAATACAAGTGAATTATTAAAATGCTAAATGTAATGGCATTTAACTTAATCTAATTTAATTTCTTCAAAAAAAAAATTTAATCTAATTTAATTTAATTCACTTATCAAATTGAGGAAAATACTTATTTCCCTCACTTGTTTACTTGTTGGATGACTGGGTGTGTACAAACGTGACATTTTTACACATAAAATGTCCAACTTTGTATTGAATTGTAATGAGAAAAAAATAAACACACACACACACACACACACACACACACACACACACAAAGTCATTCAATCAATAAGTAGACAAAGTAAAATAACACATCTCTAAAATTTAATACTTATTATATTCAGTTTGATAGGAGAATAAACTCAAATCGAAATTGGTCACGTTATATCAGATTATAAATCATACCACATTTCGCCACATCATAAAATTAGTCACATAATTAACATATTGTAAGCTCTATATTAAAATCCCTATAAATATTACTTTTAAGCTCGAATGAACTAATTCAAAAATATTAGAATCTTCAAAAATAATATAAAGAAAAATATTACTAAATATTGTAAAATTTTATGAGCAATATGTTTATAATTTAATCCCAATTGTTAAATATTATTAAAGTAGACGTTGAATTTTTAATCTGACACTCATATTGTATATTTTTCAACTTCAAAATAATATTATAATTATAAAAATAAATAAAAATAAGCAAAAACTAAAGCAATCAAACACATATTGTGACATTTTATTTCTAACAGCCCTTTCAAATAAAATATTTTTTATGTAGTGAAACGGTCGATTCCAACAGGATTATTAGTTACTCATTGGATTTATTCGGGACATTTTTCCACTAAGTGATTTATATGAATCATTAATCTCCCTTTCATAGAGTTTCTCCTTTACATTCATATAGTTCCGTACGAAACAAAACAAAAAGGCACAAAAAAAAAAAAGGAAAAGGAGGATGAAAATATGAACAGTGAAAACAAAGTAGCTCTTTTAATAATATATATATATATATATATACTAGTGGAGCCACGTGCGTTGCACGTGTACCGTTCACCATGTTGTATGTGTAGTGCGAACATCAGTTTGATTATTAGCAATGAAGAGAGGAACAAAATGACAATAAAAAATATTTTCAATGCAAGTAACGAAATGCAAAAATCTCAAGCAAGATCACAAATACAAAGGCCAGTAATATACTGCATACTATACTTCATTATATTTGCATTTTTTTCCTCAACAAAAGAGAGTAAAGGTTACAACACTTCTGTAAGTACTAAATGTAGTACATATAATTACATAGGTACAACTATGAACACATCTTTGAATTGAACATGCCGATAAAGTTGATTTTCTATGAAGTTCATTCGCCACAGCTTACAAATGCAAAATCAGATTACATAACCTTGGGACAAAGGAAGAAAATAGACCCAAAAAAAGGAAAAAAATTAGTAAATCATGCGGGTAATCTCCAAAATGGATTTAGAAACAAACCTCCAAAATCTGCAGAGTTTAGATTGTCATATGGCCAAGCTTATACAAAGTCATTAAATAATCATAGATAAATGATCATAAACTCTGCATAAAAATGATCATAAAACATAAGAAAACACTAAGAAAATGATCATAAAGAGTTCCTCAAGGATTCATCTATCACTAAATTTTCTCTAAGCCCAACAGTCGTAAAATAAATTGTTAGATTGCTTTTAGAGATACACAAGACTTTCTAGACTGATGTCGAAAAATAATTACTATGCATTTGATAAATGAAAAAAAGGGTTTTGGAAAAAAGGGATAACTAACCAATTAATTTGTCAACACTTACCACAGAAAAACAAAAAAAATGAACCAAAAAAACAAAAAGGAAAAAAAGAAAGAAGAAGCTGTATTCACTGTCAGCTTTGAAGAATGCATAAATGGAAAAAAATATATATATATAGTAAGGGACAGACTCAAACATGTTATGTGTGACTCTGGTCAGTAAAAATTGGGATGACAAATATATTTGAATTTTCCATTCATCACTAACAAAAAGCAGAATAAGTTTAAAAAAAATTACAAGATTGGAACAGCAAAAATTAAAAATAATATATATAATATGTACACTCATTATATGATAAAATATGGTAAGAGAATACCCTCACTATATACTGTACGATTATTATATGGAGTAGTATATGTAATATATACACTCATTTTTTTTTCTCTTTCAAAAAATTGAAAAAAAAAAAGTTTAATTCAATTTTCAATTATAACATATAAAAATATAAATATTCATTGAAAATAAATGTTTCATGGAAAAGGTAAAATAAAGAATAAAAAAAGAAAAGAAATTGTTGGAAAAAGCTAAAATTCTCTGTAAATATAAAAATACTCTTTATGATGTGAAGCTTTATCTTTTGAAATAAGATAAGAGTTGGCTCGAGTTGCTCTTAAGTCATACACATAAGAACTAACTCAATATAGGAAGTAAAGATAATTTCACTACATATATTTCTTTAAGAAGAAAAGTACCAAACACTCACAAACTCAATGTATAACTGGGAAAAAAATACTGTAAGGTACAAACTCAAACACGTTACGTGTGACCCGGGACAGTAATAAGTTGGGATGGTAAATAGATTTGAATTTTCTATTCATCACTAAAAAAAGGATACACTCATTATATAATGTACTATCATTGTATAGAGAAATTTATATAATATATACACTCATTTTTTATTCTCTGCACAAAATTAAAAGAAAAATCAATTTTGATTCAAATTTTCGATTTACATATAAAAATATAAATATTCATTCAAAATAAATGTTTCATGGAAAAAGAAAAATAAAGCGTAAAAAAGGAAAAGAGATTGTTGGAAAAAGTTAAAATTTTCTCTAAATATAAACATACTCTTTATGATGAGGAGCATTATCTTTTGAAATAAGATAAGAGTTTGCTCAAGTTTCTCTTAAGTCATAAACATAAGAACTAACTCAATACAGGAAGTAAATACAGGAAGTAAAGATAATTTCACTACATATATTTCTTTACAAAGTAAATGTACCAAATAATCACAAACTCAATGTTTCTACTTATGCTTCCAAAGATTGTATTTCTGGTTATATTCCTATATTTATGCAAGGATATATGAGTTCAGTGAACATAGATAATAAATAATATGTCAGAGAACACAAAATATCATAAATTAAAACAAAAACATAAGTGCGCGGTAGAAATGGAGTTTAATTGAAATTTATGAATCCAATTGGGGAAAAAAAGGTTAAACCAACAAAAGTAAATCCACCCGCAACCGATATCACAATTAAAATCCATCAAATTTGTAAATGAAATCAAACATTTGATATTTTATTTCGGCCACTATCCATTGTCCCAAAAAACAGAGCCTGCACACTCCTCAGAACTTCAAGAAAAAAAACTTGATGTAAATGAAATATTCAAGTTTGAAAAGCTAGAGTACCAAACTTATTTGTTTGAACCTCTTTATTTTTTCCATTTATAAATTCACCTACCATGATTTGATTGTTGATTTGACAACTACTCAACAATCACCACACATTTCAAACTTTAATTAAATCTCCACCACTCATTTCCACTCATTATAAATTCCCTTTATAAATTGCAAAAATAAAGAGCTTCAAACAAATCAAACATTACATTGAATTTTTCCTAACACTACACACTCCATTAGAACTACAATATTAATGAATTCATATAATCCCCAAGGAAAAGCTAAGAGCGCCATTGTATATTCGAGCATGTAAAGATCGGATAAGCAAAATCCTTCCAGTGGAAAAGTCAGCATCCACCATGTATACCACCAAAAAGATGCCCAACTTCAAGGCATGCTACAAAAACTTAAAAGCTAAGCGAATATACTGAAATACTGTAGATAAACCTATAAAGACTTTATGTATTGAATCGGCTTTAAGTTTCATCCAGGGGCTTCTGACCAAAAAGGGAAAGAAAGGTTTTAAAAATAGGCAATGGAAAATTATACAAGGGGTTAACATACTTCCCACATCCCAGATTTTGAAAGGATAAAATAATTACTTAAACACGTGTAAGAACAATCAAGCCAAGAAAAATCAAAATAGCAGTGTTTAGAAACCCAGATCAGGCGGTTCCACCAGAAAATCAGACCGGTTCACACAGAACAATTGCGGGAAAACTGACTAATATACAGAACACTTAGGAAAAAGCATGAATGATGTTAGCATGACATGGCTAAACTCGCCTGATAGAGAAACAAGCAAACTAAGAAGAATGAATTCTTCAATTCCTAGAACCCAAGGAACTCAAAAGGGAGAAATCATATATTCCTGGGTTGGGTTTGGATTGAATTCAAAGCAATGGAGACTGTAAATCATTTGGGTGGTCTCCAAAAGGGATTTAGAAACAAACTCAATGCTACCATAAATTAAAACAAAAACATAAGTGCACAATATAAATGGAGTTTAATTGAAATTCATGAATCCAATTGAGAGAAAAAAAAAATAGTTAAACTAACTAAATAAATCCACCCATAACCAAATCATTTGGGTGGTCTCCAAAAAGGATTTAGAAACAAACCTTCAAATAATCCACTATATCATCAAAGTATTCTTGTACCTGCAAATTAGTGCCTAAATATAAGTTACGCTATTGACAACTTTAAAACAGCATGTAAAGTAACAAAAATAAAGAGAGAGAAGCTGGTACCCAAAAAAAAAAAAAGAAAGGAATAGCTTAGGAAATCAATCATCTACTTTATTTCTTGTGAACCTTCTGCTTATTGAGAATTATGTTGACCTTGAAATTTTCTTGAAGAAAATGATAAGACAGAATTCAAGTTACAGTGGATGATATACTTGCACTGGCCACTGAATACAATCTAAACTTATGTCGCAAAATTCAACTCTTTAAACATGGAAATCAATTGCTTAACGAATAAAATTATGCCAAATAAGAAAACTTCTGATTTTTGTCCATCGATGTTGATTTTTGCTATTTTCAGCTAGATCTATAGCTGTTTCTACATGTCGCTCGAAGTCACATACCATTCTTAATTTGTGGGTAAGCTGTATTTGCAGCTAATTTAAAGTCATGGGACAAAATCAGAGGAAACAAACACATAATCCTAAGACAAAGGAAGAAAATAGAAAAAAATCTGGACAGAAACAAAGAAAGATGGATGGACCGATAAAAACAGATTTAAAAACAAACCTTCAAAATCAGCAGTCGAAGAGGACGACCCAGATTCGGAAGAACGCCCGCAGAAAAAAACCCTCTCCAAAGATGCAAAGAAACCCAGCACAACGAAGAGAAATGAATGGAGGATAATAGCGTAAAGGAGATAATGGATAGACAGATAAAAACAGATTTAAAAACAAACCTTCAAAATCAGCAGTCGAAGAAGACGACCCAGATTCGGAAGAACGCCAGCCAAAAAAAAAAAAACGGATGCAAAGAAACCCAGCACAGTGAAGAGAAATGAATGGAGGATGATAGACTGACGGGGAAAAATAAAAGTGATTAAGAACAGTAGTCTAAAGATTTGGAATGAACAGTGCACAAGGAGTGAGGGAACAGTGAAATTCCACCCTCCTCTCTTATTATTGTGTGTGTAGGGATATGGATAGAGATTATATTAGAGAATAAACTCAAATTAAAAATTATTATAACAAACCATATATTATAACTCTTTTTTAAAATGATATGAACATATCAATGGTTAATTAATCAATAACATAGCCAAACAAAATATTATCATATTTCCCTTTACTCACACATGTTTATGCTATATTGTGCTACATTGGTTCTATAAAGATCCAATTGTTAATTATACAATAAAAGTTCCTTATATAGATTGTCAAAAAGTTCATACAATTGAACTCAAATGAACTAATTTAAAAATATTGGGATGTTGAGAAAAATTAAAAAGAATAAATCAAAACTTTTACTTTACATATTTAAAACAGTTTCACGAATGATATGTTTATAATTTACATTCATTTGTTAACTCGTATTAAAGTATGAGTTGAAATCTTTAATTTGACATCAACATTGCATATTTTTCGATTTAAAAATAATATCATAATTATTAAAAGAATGAAAATAAGTGGAAACTCCTTAAATCATAAACAAACAAACAAGCCACAAACCCCCAAAAAAAAAAAAATTCACAAAAAATTTTCTTAATGAATGTCCATGCAATTTTTCTCAAGCATCAACAAATCCAAAAAATTTATATAATATTCTATATTCATCCACTTAAAAAGAGTTTATAAAAGTCCCCAAAACTCCCAATGAACACACTCTCTTAGCGTCTCCAAGAAATTCATTATCAACTTTTAATACTCGTTAACTTTCATTTTCATTTATATATTTTGTCTCAGTAAATTATTTTATCGAATTCATCAAATATTCTTACATTAGACTTATATATTACTAATATATAAAAGTGGAGATATATGTAAAACATTCACTTCCCCACTTTATCCTTAACTTTTTCTTTTAATATCAACAATGTCCTTGTAGTAATTTTGTAATTATTTTATATTTAAAATCTTACTAAATAACATCTTAATTATGCTTGAAAAATTCCATCAAATATAAGTTATAAAACTTATAACCACTTCTATTGTGTCATATCACTACTTCTTCTTCCTTTACTTTAGTACTATGTCTATTAGATACGCGTATTGCGTATGATTGTCGATCATTGTTTAGTAAGAATATGTCTGGAAAGAAAACCTTCTCGAAGATATTTAGCTTTTAAAGTAATTTATTTGTTTATATTTAAATAACATATACTTTGTATGAAATTATTAATTAATAATTATAAATATATAGTTTTATGATATATAATAATGATATTATAAGTTTAAATGTAATTAAATACAACACCATAAGTGCCCAATTAATCCAAAGATAGTTATTCTTTTGTGTTAGATTTTTTCGGGTATTGGATGTTAATATTTGATCAATAATTTAAATTTTTTTTACTACATGTGTATAATATTTTTTATGAAATTTATATCTGTACAATTCTATGTTATCATATAACGTACAACGCACGTTTAAAATACTCGTATATATAAACTAAGTTCCTAATACTTTTTCTTCATGTTTGCTAATTCCTTATAGGAAAATAAAATCAAATTCTAACATAGATACAATTTTGGGGCCCATTTTTAGATTTCGACTTTGGGCCCCCAAAATTCAAGTACATCACTGAATCACGTGTCACTAGTACGTCCTTTAGAATACCAAAAGTTGATGTGGACTCATAAACCCGACTAAAACTTACTAATATGCAATATTTGTAATTTGGATTTGCTGCATTAATATTAGTATTCAGAAAATTCAGGAGCATAATTTGTCTTTTGCTATGACTTATTCCAGGGGCGGCCTGGGGGGTGGGGAATTAGAAACACAACCCAAAATAATATATATATATATATATATCGAGATGGTTCCACTAACACATAAATATGACACATGACTTTGACAAAGAATCATGTCCCTTAGATTAAGATAATCCTATGTTATGTATTTATCTAACCAAAGATTAACTAAAAATCTTATATTAAGATAATCTTTATCTTTTTGTATTAAAAAAAATCTTCATTTTTATATTATCTCAATTAAACCTTCAAACCCTTGTGTGTAAACAAATAAAAACAACTTCAAATCTTTGTGAATCAAAATAAAAAGGATTATTATATTTGTACATATGCGTTTATAAAAAGGAGTGTGAAATTACAATTTTACTCATATTGTGCACTAAAAGAAAGAGAAAATATATGAATAAAATTATAATTTTACTTTCTATCTATGAACATATTTGTACACCCATCTATATGGGTAGTATTACTCTAATTTTTATTTAAATGCATTAATAACACTCATTTTTTTTTTTTATGAATCCAAAACTTTCATTCATTCATTCAAATCTAGATGCAAAGAATTTACAATGAAAGTCGGGGGTGTCATCACCCAAGTCTGACAAAGAGTACAATCAAATGCATGTCTAGCCAACGTATGTGCGACATTATTGGCATTCCTACTAATAGCTAAAAACTGACATTCATCCAGCCTCTCACTCAAAGTTGTAACCCGTTCTAGAATTGGACCTTCAGACGCTCTGGGTTCAAGCTCATGAACTAGACTAATGGCATTTAAGGCATCCGATTCAATCGCCACCCTACTTAATCCTTGATCCACCGCCAATTAAACCCCTTCAAGCAATGCCCAACACTCCCCATAAGTCGGTGTAACTCTTCCCACCTTGATAGTCACCTTGATAGTACAACGTGCTGCCACAACTGCCCCTTGCTTATCCCTCGCCACCACTCCCAACCCCACACAACTACTTCCCTCTCCCTCTCTAAGAGAGTCATCAACATTTATTTTCATCCACCCATCCTCCGATGCCACCTACGTCAAATGCCATTGCCCCTGTTGCCGAAAAGCCCGACATCGGGCATGCACTTTCGAGTATTCATCCAAATAATTCTTTGCAGCCTCAATAACATTCCATTCTGCCGCCATCTTCCCTTCAAAAATAGCCATGTTCCGAGTGTACCAGCTCCTCCATAACGCAACAATAAACCAACAAAACCTCTCCGTTTCAACCGTCCTCCAAATAGTAAGCCCCAATCCCCCAAGTGGCCACCCTTGTAATCACCCAACAACTCTCCAAACATGCTATCATCCCATTGTTTTCAGATGGCCTCACACCCAACAAGAGCATGAAACTCATCTTCCTCATTATGATCACATCTTGGACAATTTGCATCCAGAGAAATAGTCTTTCTCCTCAAATTCACCTTAGTTGGTAAAATATGCATGAAAATTTTCCAAACAAAAAATTTAATCTTACTAGGAAGAGCAAGATTCCAAAGAAACTTCCACTAACTCGCTAAAGGATTCCCTCCGGATGTAGTAGAGGTCCTCTTCATCTGCACCTCCAAGTGATAACTAGATTTTACCTTATACATCCCTTTCAGATCAAAATGCCATGCAATGGTATCTTCTACCCCAGGATTTCCAGGGGGCATCTGCTCAATAATTCCGCATCTAAAGGGTGAAATCTTTGCCTTATAAAGTTCACCAGCCATCTTCCATCTTCCTCCATCAAATCAGCCACTTTCAGCAAGTGGTCTTCCCAAGTTGAGGTGATCAATTTATAACTGAATGGCCTAGGAAACAACGGACTTGAGAACACCAAAGCTTTCTACCTGATCTCCCTATTCTCCAATGCATTCCTTTTTTAATAAGCTCACGTCCCCAAACAGTACTTCTCCATAAATAGGAACATCCATTTTTGCAATCCGCGTCCTAGAAAGTGTTAAATCTATGATATTTTGAACGTAAAATCTCTGCCACCAAAGAATTTGGAGAAGATCAGTATCCTCCAACTCTGCTTCACTATCAATGCCCTATTAAACACCTCCAAATCCATAATTTCCAACTCCCCCTTCAAATTTGGATTTACATAAGGAATCCCATGATATCCACCTTATCTTCTTCTTATTTTGTCCATCTCCCCACCAAAAGGAATTGGCCAACCTGACCAAGTCAGTGCACAAGCTGTTAGGTATCCTAAAAAGGCTCATGGAATAATTGGGAATAGACTGCACAACCGCCTTATTCAGGACCTCCATTTTCCCAAACAGACAACGTCTGCCTCCTCCAAAGTTGGAGTTTTT
>CAVNYN010289461.1:0-11564 GCA_963692815.1 Nyctanthes arbor-tristis | reverse complement strand
TGTCAGGGCGAGTGATTTCACGTTCTTAGATCCGTTTTCCAGCTTCAAATCCAAGACCCTATGAGTATATTCCACTTCGGGGAAATTTTTAATATTTGGATTGTGTATGGAAATTAAAGGAAAGAAAGTTTGGAGAAATTATAGTTCTGACCCTTCATATTCTCTTCCGATCTGTTCATTTTCATCCTTTTGTTTTGTCTTTATGAAAATAAAGGACACTTGAGTGATTAATATATAACTCTATGCAACATTGGCAAGACTCTTGTGGTATGATGGTGGTACATAAGTGGGTTTCTTATACCTTCAGCTAAGAGTCCATGAAATTTTCTAAGGAGATAGATAAAGCTCATTTTTAAGGAGTCTTACCCTCACGTGTCGTGAATCTAACAAAAGTAACCCCACAAAAAGAGGAGAGAGAGAGAGAGAGAGAGAGAGAGAGAGGAACTCCACGTAATGTTATTATAAGTAGATAAATTTAATGACAACAAAACTAATTGAACCGAAGATTATTATGTAAAACTATGTAGGAATGTCATCATGTCAAGGATTTGGAAAATTTTTACACATGAACTTGTATAAAATAATCACATAGTTTTCGAGTGATTCACATACTTATATACTCTTAATAGACAACAGCAGAGCCAAAATGTTAATTGGACTGAAAATCATATAAAACTAGGTAAAAATGTTGAGCTTAGAATTTAGAAAGTTTTTATCTTATTACATGAACTTAAGAGATTAATGATCACGTAGCTTTGGGGTGATTCACATAGTCAACATACACTAAGAGACATGACAGAGGCAACATTTTTCATCAAGATAGGTAAAAAAGAAGAAAAAAACTAAAACTAAAATATGCGTATGTCGTGTATGTTTTCTTTAATTTGATGATATCGAATAATAAATATATTATTTCTCTAGAAAGTTCAAATATATTATTCTTGATATATACATTCTAACTATTTAAATCTCTCATCAACTGTTGATTAACTACTATTCTCAACCCGTGTTGAATATATCAAAAATTCATCATGTAAAAAACTATCATTGAAGATGATCCCAAAAATTTAGTACCCAGATGCTTCAAGATAGCCCCATAATTCAAGTCTTAAATCCTTCACAAAAGCTCCAAATTTCCACCCCTAAATACTGCCAAAAAGCCTCAAAGTTCACTTTTTGAATAATTTGAAAAATCCTAAAAAACAAGTCTTCAAAATTACCTCAAATTTCAGTCCCTAACGCCTCCATAAATCCTCCAAACCATATTCCCTAAATTGGTAGTATCGAAAATGTCATTGTCATCAATCAATCAATAAAAAGGGAAACCATGTGGGCACAATTGAAAGAAGCACAAAACAATGAGGGTGACAAACATAAAAATATCCCATTGCACTTGACAGAGGGAGAGAGAGAGGTCTTGATCTTATCTATAACAACAATGAGTCACATCAATGCCAGCCCACGTTCAAGAATCACCCCGCGAATATTCAAACTCCCTTTCTCTTTCACACTCGCCCAAGAAACCCATTAATCAAAGATTCATTCGTACGTGACGCCCCGACCTCGGCCTCCCACGCATCCCTCGTTTTCTCCTCTCCTTTCAACCAACCAACCAATATATATACACCCCCTCAACAGTTTATTCCATTTGGTGATCCTTCACGGGTCCCTTTATTCCAAGTTTTCATTCGGATCTCTCTATGTTGTGACAGAAAAGCAAGCTTTAATCTGATCTCCCTTTCTCTTCCCTTATAGCAGAAGCAAAAGAAAATGATGATCAATAGCCATAATCATAGTGATTATTCTGATAAAATGCAGAGATGTCAAGATTATATCCACTCTTTAGAAGAAGAGCGTAAAAAGATTCTAGTTTTCCAACGTGAACTCCCCCTCTGTCTTGAGCTTGTCACTCAAGGTGAGTATATATTCTTGACCAGTCCTCACTAAACTAAAGTTTAGCGTTTCAATTTGAGTTTTTCTGCTTGCATGTGGATTGATTTCGGGTATTTTAATTGCAGCAATTGAGGCATGCAAGCAGCAATTAACTGGGACAACAACTGAGTTTAATTTGCCTGGTCAATCTGAATGTTCTGAGCAAGTATCAAGTGAAGGGCCAATTTTGGAGGAGTTTATTCCTATAAAGAGAGCTTCATCCAATTCTGATGATGAAGAAGAAGAATCCCATAAGCCAAGTAACAAATACATCAAGACTGACAAATCTTCCAAGAAATCAGATTGGCTTAGATCTGTTGGGCTATGGAGCCAAACCCCAGATCCAACCTCAGAAGAGGTAATTTTGCAATTTTTTTTTAATTATTTGTCGAAAATTTTCCAGTTTTTGTTGCTTTGATCTTGTGGGGTTCTGTAATTTGGATAAAGATATATCACCTTTTTGATTTTGTTTATTTTTCTCTGGGGGGTTGTAGGATTCATCCAAAAAGGTATCACTTGAGGCAGCCAAGAAAACTGACAATTCTGGTGCATTTCATCCATTCAAGAAAGAGCAAAGTGTTGGTAATGAAGGTACTACTACTCCACAAGGCGTAACGGATAGGTCACAGGCGGCGGAGGAGGCGGCAGCCACCACTCCCACGGCAGCGAGTGGTGGTGGTGGAAGTAAGAAAGAAGGACAATCTGAAAGAAAGGAAAGAAGAACTTGGTCAACTGAGTTGCATGAGAAATTCCTGGAAGCCCTCAAAAAACTTGGTGGTTCACATGGTACTAACCATGAAATGAAAACTCAAAATCGGAATATTGAAATTGAAATATTTTTCTGATATATTTAATTTTGATTGTATGTGGCTGAATATTTGTTTGATTGTATTTTATGCAGTTGCTACACCTAAACAAATTAGGGAGTTCATGAAGGTTGACGGGCTCACTAACGATGAAGTTAAAAGTCATTTACAGGTTTGTAATTTTATCAGTATGCAACGCAATACAATTTATTTTCTTTCAACATCTTTCAATTATTGGTCACAATTTTGATTTGGCATAGGCGACTTGGGAGAAACTACAATAAATGTGGTATAGTTTTGTTCCATTTTTGTTAGGTAATTATATGAGTGGGAATAGTATTTGATAAAGTCGACCTATCACAATCTCTCTTTACTCAAGTTTGGAATCAAGTCTAGAAAATATATTACCAAGTTGGAATAGCATCCAAGGATAAGCTCTAATTGAATAGGTGAAATTTGGTGGAAACTTTCATTTGAAGACTGAGTAAAATAGAGTTGAAATAGAGGAATTAGAATCAAACAACTTTTGGTTTTGTGTTGGATTTTAGGCTTGTGAAAGAAGATTTTCCTAACTTTTCTCAAGTCTTTTCCATAACATTTACTTGCCTTTCACACCAAGATTCTTTCACACCAAGATTCTACTTTGTTGAATTGTAGAATTGTGTATTACTTTAGACAAATTTTGACTGGTCATGATTTGACACTTAAACACTCTTATGTACAATTAAGCATGCATGAACTGATTTTTCACGTTATGAATTGCAGAAATATCGGTTGCACTCCAGAAGATCTCCGAACCATTCAATGCACAACAACAATAATAATAATCCACAGCCACCCCAGTTTGTCGTGGTGGGAGGAATATGGGTGCAGCCACCACCAGAATACGCCACAATGGCTACAACCACTGCCTCTAGGGAGGCTTCTGGTGTTTCTACCACATCTAATCGAATCTATGCACCTATTGCTACGTTACCACCACCCTTCCCAGGAACATCAATATCCCCAAAACAAAGGCAGCAACATAGTGGTGGAGGGGCCGGTCACGTTGGCTCTCATTCTCCGGCTGCTTCCTCATCCACTCGTACCACCAATACCTCGTCCACTCAATGATTTTCGTGTGAAAATATGTAGTTTATGTAACGACTGTTACAATATTATTAATGAAGTATACTCTAGAGGAGAGAGAGTCGATTTTGGCCACTTTCTTCATTAATTTTCGCCCTGATTTCAACTGTTTATTTTGTAATGAACACAAGAAATACATTCGAATAAGATTATCAGAACGAAGATTTGTTATGGAATTTGATTAAGTAATAAATATAACGCTGCATCCACTCCCAACAGGCATAGAACCTCTCACGGGTTGAAGTTCTATCAATGAACATGAAAGTTTTTCACAGGACTATGGGGGCCTTTGGAGTTGCAATTTAACAGTAAATACTTATTTTGGATTTTAATTAGATTTTACTAATTATTATGTATTTTTTAGCGTTTTTAAAAAAAATACAATAAGAAAAAGAAATGATGGATAATTTGCTTCAAGAGATATTACTTTCAAGTTTTATTTATTCATTGTGAGGCAGTGCTCATATTAACAAAATGAGTACAATACTCATTTGAACATTACTTATATGCTTGAATGTAAAAATTTGACACACAATACATTGAAAGGATTTTATTATTTAAACGCTATTATGTCACTTTTAAATCAATATTAATTACACGGCCATATATGTTTGTATCAAAATCATGGGCGGATGTAGCCTGAAAATTTTCGTCAAATTTATATTAGCCCTAATATATTCATAATTTTTAATATTACAGTCCATGTGTATAAATTTCTTGGATCCGACATTGATTAAAAATCTTGTGTAAACTTTATTTATTATATTTTTGGGTGATACAAAATTCAAAAGTCCATCTTCAAATCAACCGTCATAAGTTGAGCAACGATACTTTGCATTGGTTATACTTGGGAGGAAAGGGTCATATGTCTCCCTCTTCCTTTTTGTACATATTTTCATATATCAATAAAAGTGTACTTTTTCGAGTTAGGATACACTTTAACCCCTCCCCCAACACCCACCCCTCCCAAAAAAAAAATGAAAAGAATGCACTTTAATTTGGGTAAAATTCAATGTGTACATAGAATTTTCTCCAAATTTTACTAATCTAAGTGCATGTTTGATTCAATTTATGGTAGTTGATTTATAAAGAGAAATTATAAAAAGGTGAAATGAGTTATGTAAATTTAATAGAAGTTTGAAATTTATGGTTATAAATGAGTAGTTGTCAAATCAGTAGTCAAATCAGATCGTAGGTGAGATTATAATGTGTTTGAATAAAGATGATCAAACGGGGACTAAATTTATTTTGTATGGATTTGATATCCTTAATCTTCTAACTTGTTCTTACATTGAAGTGGAAAGCCGAAAACCAAAAGAATGGCTAACGAAAAGCTTGTTCTCGAGGGTTTTATCTAAAATTGATGTTTTTGAATGTTTTTTGAGAGAATATGTGATGTAGATGTAAAGAAAGATTATTATAAAATGTGGAATTTATTTTTACAAAGAATATGTTACTAATATTAAAATTTAAATTGTTGAATAACTCTTGAGAAAACTTTAATATTTCAGAGCTTGCTCTAGCTAGCTACCCCATTTTTTCTAACTTCATCATAAGCAAAGCCAATTCTGTATGATTATGAAAAGAGAAATTAGAAGGAATTATTGGAGTATCCATTTATAGAACGGGCAAATTAATCTATATATTCTTAATGGGAAATTAGTATGTGGTACAACTGTATCACAGTTTCCCTCCAAAAATATTATTTTGGAGGATAATTTTGACATTTTACATCCTTTGGTCATCCACGCAGTTTATCTGATTATTTTTTTTTTGTTTTTTTTAGACAAAGATCTTTAACACAATTAAAAAGTCATGCAACAGAAGAAAATTTTTGGTGTAAAAATAATTAAGATAAAATTTTTATGACATGTTTGCATTACTATTTTTAATTTTCATTTTTTGATCAGAAACTTTAATATTGAATTACAAAATAAAAAATCAAACTGAAAATTAAAATATGAAGAAAATATTCTCTAAGTAAATATATTCATACATGAGATGTTAAAATGAACCATTCTACAGAGTAGGTTATTCATGTTATCTTATATCTTATGATGACGTATTCTTAGATATTTTGATGGATTTATCAATATTCAAAGTTTTTTTATTTTTTAATTTATTATATACATATATATATATCTTATTTAGGAAGTATTTTCTAATTTGGATTAGACTATTTTCTTTTTAACTTTTATGTTAATTTTTATTTATTTTTATATGCTTTTAAATTGAGCCATTATTAGGTTACATTTTTTTATATAATAAATATGGTTTAACTAACATTTCATAATTTATAAAATTCTCATATAGAATAGTCACAGAGAATAATAAAATGTTTGATTTCATCTAGAAATGACAATTGGCTCGGTTGGATCGGGATCAGGTATGGTATACTCGTTATCCAATCCATCAAAATTGTTTTTGTCCTATCCCCGTGCCCATCCTCACAGATGGGGCATGAGTTGGGGATGGGTCTATGCTAGTAATTACTAATTTATTGACCTATTTATATATCTATACATTTTTATTTTCATTTTTTACTAAATGAACAATATTATAAACATAGGCCTATCCCAAGATGAAATTACAAATTAAAATTACTAAACTTTCTTAATAAGTTTTATTGTCTATTTACTTTTTAAACCATTAGATTTTTTGGTAAATATTTTCGTTTTTTACAAGAAATTGTTAAACAAGTTGGATACGGGTAAAAAAAATGATAAACTTTTTTCCCAACCAATTCTCAAGCTAGGCCGATTTTCTTTATTCCATCACCAACCTAATTATCCATTTAGTCAAGTATTCTCCGTCTTAATAGAGTCAGGTACCCGTGCGTATCGGGTTTGAAGGGTTTTTTTACCATCCCTATTGAGTTCATTTAATAGTATTCCATATCGAGTAAGATATAATAACTATTAGTTAACAATAAGATGATTGAAATATTACAGTTCATTGTGGCTAAGCATACATTACCTAACATTTAGTACTAATGTTAATATATAATTTGACTTAGTACATTTCCATGTAACGCATGTGTGAAAATCTAGTTATTGTTAAAGGATAATAGTAATAACGTTTGGAATGCACATATTATTATTAAATAATTATTATAATTATAATTATTACTGCTCAGCTAATTAATTCCACTCGTTAGCTACTTGGTCATCGACTATATGATGTTTCTTTGTTTTTTTATTCCTTTATTTCTATGTGGAGAAACCAAAGTTATTATATTACACAAAAGATGGAACAAATGAATCTCTTCATTTTGAGTGTCTAGATCCATCATTCAGGTGTATTTTACCCGAAATCTCGTTTGTCCGGCAAACATACTATATTTAAATAAATTGTCAAACATATCGTCTAGGTCCATAATATATTCACAATAGCTAATCACTTATCTTTGGATCGTCTAGGTCCATAACTCATAATGCATTTTTCATATAAATCTCGACTTTGGGGGAGCTCTTCTTTGGTAACGCTGAAGTAGGAAAGCAAAACTTATTTTTAAGATGACCTCTTTTCGAAAGAAAACAAAGAGAAAAGAAAAAAGGGATAAAACTACTTTGCCAAAATCTATATATATTAATTAATTAAATGAAAGGAGCATGAGATACAATTTCACCGCAGCTTTTCTACCGCTTTTCGTAGAAGTAGGAATAATTTGGTTTTTTTTGTTTCCAAATGTAGTAACTGGTGTGGTAAATGCTTTCTATATCTGATTTTTTTTTAAAAAAAAAAATTCTACTCGAGTTATCTTAATTTTCGATTTATCTTATCTTCATAATTATATCTTCGGGTTCTCTTATATCATTTTTTTAAATTTCCCTTCAATTCCCATGAAAATCTAGCAATCGAGATTATCCACTTTTTCTATTGAGTCAGACGGGACTCGAAGCCCAATTGTCAATAGAATATAGCGACGTCACATATCACACGGCACGTGGTATTTTCCATTGATAGGCTCCATATATGGAGCCCGTTCTGGCTCAATAAAAATCAACCAAGATTATCTCCTCCGTTATTTCTAACGGATTAGTTCTAAATTTTCTCCTTTTTATTTAAGGGTTTGATTTGATAGCTAACAAAGATACTATTATACGACATTGATCTTGCACACCGTTAATAGTTGATGATTTATATGAATTGATTTTTATATCATATGAAAAGATTAAAATAAAATATAACTATACTTAAATAAATACTATACTATAATAATCAAGTTAGATTATTCTGACTTATTCTTTCCATGCGTCGCATGTTGAAAAACTAGCGGATTATAAAAAGAGTGACCAAAAAGGTATTAATATGGTTCATCTGATCACCATTGATTTAAAAATGACGTGTTAGTTAAAAAACATGATCTTGTCATCTGTATCTTTAATTTGTCAAACTTTTTATGCTTATTGTTTTATTCAAATAGCACAAGTACTCAAAGGAAAAATCTGTACGTAAATTAATATATAGGATTTTTTTGAAAACCCTAGATAAAATCACTTTTTATACCTTGGTCCAAAGGACTTTTTCCATGTCATGACGTAACTGCAAAAAAAAGTGTAATATTTATCGTAACTTTTTTTTTTATAAGGAAAAAATATATTAATCATTCGTCAAAGAATCGAACAAGATAAGAGCTCCTAAGAACGAAGGAGGCTCATTCCAAGCACAAACATTGTCGAAATTACATGAAGAGATCTAGCTAAAGTTTGTGCGCCTTTAATTCGTTCCCCAGCCATCTTGTGAAGCCAAAAAACAAAGTTGGTACCTGTTCAATGAGCTTCTTAATACTACATCTGTCCCATAAAAATAGATCAGTTTCTATTTTTATTTGTCTCACATTATAGTCCACTTATATAAACAATGTTGAACAATTAATTTTTTTTTCAAATATACCCTAAGCCCAACTACTAATAAATTTGTAATGCATCAAATTGAATTAGTCTTGAATAAGGATATATTAGGAAATTAAATATAAATTAAATTTTATATTTTCAACCACTTTAATTCACATTTCTTAATCTACGAGATTAGTCCGATCTGAGCCTATTTTTATGGGACACAAGTAGTATCTTGAATTATCAAACTAAAGCTAGTATAAAGGCTGCTGCTTGTGTGAATGGCTTCAACAACCATATATGTTAAAAACTCAATTGTTGTAAAAAACTAATTTTACATAAAATATGATATTCAAGTGTTTTTTGGCTTGAATTTTATTCACAAATGTCATGTATCATCATAATATCGACATATTTAACATAACTTCATACAATGTATTAATAAAATTGTGATATAATGGATGATTTAGACGTTTAATGTCTGAACCTAAAAAGAAACACTCCTACTAATCCATATATTAGTTTTAAGGGAGAAAAAGGAATCTTAAAGCAAGCCCTCAAACAAGCTATAATTTATTGGCATAAGTTGGTGTGTTGTTCCTTTCATCGACTAAATAACATATTTTTGATACATATCATTTGATGGTAACAAACAATTTAATGAATTAATTTTTAGTTTACTTTTCCCAGTTAATTATCCGATACCGTAAGTCCACTTTACCAAGCAATTCATAATAGTTTAACATTAATAATCCATAATCTTTTTGTTCTCATTACAAATTTTATTATACTCTGCATATAATTGAGACACAACAGCTACTACTCTAATAAAAAGACAAGTTACGTGAAAAAGTTATACGTAAAGGGACAAAAATTGTTCCATTGTCTTTGTTGAACAAATAATTGGTCCCTCTTCCAAGGATATTCCTAGTATTTGAAGCATATGCACCAAATTTTTACTTGCAATAGTGTTTATCAAAATAAATTAATTATTTTTAACTTGATTTCATTGGTCAAGTATATTCTCTTTTTGTTTATATTATCCTACACAAGAGAAAGATATTCTGCTTCCTGGAGAATCTGCCCTTGTCCAAGATACCGTAACGAATTAATTGTTTTTGGTTGGTTGGTCCCAATAATTAAATATGGTACTATTTGCATGTGCCAGCTAATATATTTACTTTTTTGTACACCTACTAGTTAAATTGTTAATGAACATTTTTTGAACCCGACCCATATCACGCACCACTCATGAATATAGATTATACAGTTTAAGTACGTTAACTTGAATAAAAGTAAACATAGTAACTAGTAAAATGCCATCGATAAAATGCTATCTATGTTGTTTTATCTCATTTATAATGAATTGAAGGGGACTAAAAAATGATGATGTACCTTTTCAATTCTAATGCTAGTTAGAGAATTCAGACATACTCAAGATTAATAGATAGATCTCCAGTCTTATTCAAGTATTTGCTTAAATATAAAACTTAGACCTATTCAAAATTACCAGGTTGATCTGAGTCATATTTAAGTGTAGTGATTATGTTGAGTATGAAATTTTATAATTTCACATGTGAGCTCCCACCATAGTTTAAAAGTTTAGGATCTTAGAATTCTCACTCATATTCACATTTCATGTTTATCATCATTAAGCCTAATCATTTATTAAGGTGTAAATTATTGCTTTAAGTATCAGTTACACAACGAAGAGGATTGAGTTTTTAATTATTTAATTTTATGCCTACATAGTACAAAGTTGAACATGGAACGTGAAGGGTGGGGGTAAAGCCAAAAGTGACCTTTGGAGTGAATGATAGGCCAAATGTCTCTTCAGGTCTCCTAAAGTAAAATATAATTTCAAAGCATACTAATTTATTAATTTAATATAAGACCATTCTCAAGGACATTTTTGGTATGTTAAATTTTATTCTGTAACGTTAAATCCAACTACACATGTACTATTTTGGTGCTTATCCTTAATTAGTTCAACATTTTATATTATATCTCGTCCTAATTCATAGGAAAGTATAGATTGTGCTATGCTTATCTATTGTTTCCTCTTGTTTCATTACTTTCCAATGCAATTATAGAGTTTATAAAATGTCATTGAAAAGCAAAAGATAAATGGACACTAGTGAAATGCTTAGGAATATTCTTATATAATGGATTAGTACAATATTTCTCTTATATGTCTAACAGTACGAGCCAATAACATCATTTGTCACCGCTATTGTCATTAATTTTATGTATTTGACGAAGATAATGCATATTAGTGTATGAGTCAGGCATATTCCTCTATTTTTTATTAATTAATGCCGCTTAATAGTATTGTTCATGACAGCTGTTATCATTAAATTTTCTATATATATCATAGATAACGTACTTTAAGCGTATGATAACGCGCATACTTCTATTACTTTTTGTCAACGCGACCTAGCAACATCGTTAGTTATAAATTTCATCATTAATTTCATACATTTGATTTGGAAAAAGGAATTTGGGCGTGCGAACAAGGCATATACCGAAATTAAATTAGAAAAGTTGAATGTATAATGTCAATGTTTATGATATGATATACTTGAAAGGTACATAACCATTTATTTCTATGCAGCTTGAACGTATCAAGATATATAATATCCTATTGTGAATGGTAAGATTTTATTTTAAAATTTTTGAAAAAGTTATCGTGAAGCATCTATTATTGTTTGTGTGCTCACATAGGATACTTTAGTGAAGTTCTGGTAGATCCATGACGCCCTTCTTATTCTACTTTGACAATGTAATTATCGGGCTTCAAAATGATTAATTAGTCTTAAGTTCGTACTTTCTAGTAATTGGATTGTTTTAACAATTAATT
>CAVNYN010289460.1:88939-128466 GCA_963692815.1 Nyctanthes arbor-tristis | reverse complement strand
TTTTGTTGCTCAAGTGATATACTTTGGGATTTGTATCATGTAGACCAGTTAGATCTCACATTGGGCCTTTTCTGTGAGACATTGGTGGCATATTTTGATCCCCCCTTGGAACATCTTCTTGAGCAACAAAATGCTCAAGCTCAAGAAGAAGTGGATCCGAAAGAGAATCCATAGGAGAAAGATCCAGAAGAGGATCTGGAAGAGGATCCAAAAGAACAGGATAAACCGGAAGAAGAGATACAGGGACCCATTGAGATGCCAGATGAGGAGATGCCTAAACCAGAGATAGTGTCTAAGCCAAAGTCTTGTGTTACTGATAGTGATGATGATGTTTAGATATAGTAGTAGTTGTTTCTTCTCAGTTACCTAGTTCTATTTCATTTCATTATTGTTATTTCCTCATTGAAGGATTCTTAAAATTATTAATAAAAGACCTTTTCATTTTCTACATTGAGTTTATCGTTTATTACTACTATTTTTGGTTGTGCGTATTTTCAAGACTATTTTCAAGATATCACAATTTTGTTAATATTTATTTTATAAAGGAAATGGCACGCAACAACCAAGCTAACATCATCAGAGCCTATTGCAAGATGTCCAAAAACTAGGACAGGCCAGGCTCAGGCACAAGTTCCAGCACCTGCAGCTCCTCAAGCTGCTGTGACAGTGCTGGTAATTGAGCAGTTTCAAGATACCGTCCACCCTCTTTCGATGGCGGTAATAACCCTTTGGCTGCATAAGAATGCTTCCGATCTCCCTGGAGAAAATCTTTAGGCACATCTCTTGTCTTGAAGATCAAAAAATTTTGTGAGCAGAGTTCATGCTGGTCGGAAGGGCTAGCAATTGGTGGGACTTAGTGTCACGTACAAAGACTGAAGAAGAACAGCAAAATTAAGTTGGAGTCAGTTCAAGACTGTGCTTACTGAGAAGTTCTTTCCCCAGGTTCTCAGGGATCTTAAGGAGATGGAATTTCTTAGCTTGGTCCAGGGGAATATAGACTTAACCGATTATGAAAGAATGTTTGAGGAGCTTTCGCGCTACGCTCCGCATTTAGATCGGAAGATGAGAAGAAGGGAGGCGCTTTGAGAGTGGTCTGCGCCCAGAGATTCGGCAAATTGTGACTGTCCTTGAGTTACCTACCTATTGGGAGGTAGTGAACAAAGCTCAACTGGTTGCCTTTTCCGGAGTCAGATTTGGAGGGCATCAACCTCATAATAAACAAATGAAGTGGAAGTGGCCTGAACAGAATTAGAATAAGGGCCTGTCTCAGCATAAAAAGCCAAATACCAAACCAAGTGGGGGTCAGACTGGTGGTACAATTCCTCAATGCCCCAAGTGTAAAAAGTTTCATCGAGAAGTGTGCTTATGGGGCAAGAGAGTGTGCTATAAGTGTGGGCAATCTGGCCATTTTGCAAACGAATGTCGAGATCGGAAGAGCGTCAGCCAAGAATCTAGTGCAAAATAAGAATACAGAACAGGCTAAGAAAGGCAAGGCTAGGGTATTCGCTATGACCCGTGAGGAAGCTACCGAGGACCCATATGTTGTTGTAGGTATACTAATTGTCTCTAGTATTCCTGTTTATACCTTGATTGATTCTGGTACCACCCACTCTTTCATATCCACTACATGCCTAGCTAGAAAAAATATGGTACGTGAAAGGACTAATAATATACTTGAGGTTAGCCTGCCATCGGGAGGGACTATAGACGCCAACAAGATAGCTAGGGCTGTACGTATAAATTTTGATGGAATGGTTTTAGAAGCGGATCTATATGTAATTGATATGAAAGACTTTGATATCATAATTGGTATGGACTAGCTAAGTAAGAACCACGCAGTAATTTTTTGTCATGAAAAAGAAGTGACTTTTCGTAAATCTGGAGGAGAAGAGTTTCGATTCTATTGGTCCAAGATTAAGGCGTTACCCCACCTTATCTGATGTCAAAGAATGACTATCAAGGGTATTTGGTAAGTTTGCAAAGTGCGACCTCTGAGGAGGTCATTCTAAGTCGGGTATCAGTGGTACGAGAGTACCCTAATGTATTTCCAGATGACCTTCCAGGCACCCTGCCTAAACGGAAATTGGAATTTACAATTGATCTGGTACCAAGAGCTGCACCGTTCTCTAAAGCTCTATACAGAATAGCACCTAAGGAATTAACAAGAGTTGAAGATACAGGTGGGGGGATTATTAGAGAAAAGGTTTATCAGGCCTAGTGTATTACCATGGGGAGCTCCGGTCTTGTTTGTAAAGAAGAAAGACAGGAGTATGAGGATGTGTATTGATTATAGGGAGTTGAACAAGCTAACGATAAAGAATAAATACCCTCTTTCGTGGATTGATGATATATTTGATCAATTGAAGGGTGCCGGTGTATTTTCAAAGATCGATTTGAGGTAAGGATATCACCAACTGAAAATTAAGATGGACGATATACCCAATACAGCATTTAGGACCCGCTATGGGCATTATGAGTTTACAGTAATGTCATTTGGTCTGACTAATGCCCCTGCGGTATTCATGGACCTAATGAATAGGGTCTTCCATCAATACTTGGATAAATTTGTCATCGTTTTTATTGATGACATATTAATATATTCAAGGGATGTAGAGCAACATGAAGGCCACTTGAGGGCTGTGTTGGAAACTTTGCGAGAAGAGAGGCTCTATGCTAAATTCAAGAAATGTGAGTTTTGGCTAGAACGAGTTGGCTTTTTAGGACACATTGTGACAGCTAGAGGAATTGAGGTGGATCCTTCTAAGGTGGAGACAGTAATGAATTGGCCAAAACCTGCTACCATTGGAGAAATCTGGAGTTTTCTTGGATTAGCTGTTTATTACCGGGGATTTATAGAAGGCTTCTCTAAGATAGCATGCCCTTTGACCCAATTGACTTGAAAATAAGTTAAATTCCAGTGGTCTGATAAGTGCGAATATAGCTTCAAAGTGTTGAAGGACCGATTTGCAACAGCGCCAGTTTTGACTATACCTGATGGTTCTGATGACTTTGTCATCTACAGGGATGTATCCAAACTTGGGTTGGGTTGTGTGCTAATGCAAAAGGGGACGGTGATAGCATATGCATCAAGGCAATTGAAGCAATATAAGCAGAATTATCCGACGCATGATTTGGAACTCACAGCAGTGGTGTACGCTTTGAAGATTTGGCGTCACTACTTATATGGGAGCAAGTGCGAAATTTACACTAACCACAAGAGCCTGAAATACTTCTTCACCCAGAAGGAGTTAAACATGAGGCAACGATGGTGTTTAGAGTTGGTTAAAGATTATGATTGCACCATACATTACCACCCGGGTAAAGCTAATGTAGTGGCTGATGCCTTAAGCAGAAAAGGCACAGGTCAACTGTCAGCCTTGGGTATAATATAGGAACAATTGATTCGTGATTTTCAGAATTTGCGGATTGAAGTGATGACCTTGATTGCTCGAGGGTCTAGTAGGCTAACAAGCTTAACAATCAAGCCTGATATGAGAAATCGAATTATAGTCGCACAAAAAAGTGACAAATTTCTAGAGAAAATGCGAATTGATATCGGAACTAATAAAAGAGTTAGATTCGAAGTTTTGGCAGACGATGCTTTGATGTTTAGAGCAAAACTTTGTTTCCCAAATGACGAGCCCATTATGAATGAGATCTTGAGTGAGCTCATTCTGCCACATATGCGGCGCATCCTGGTGGGACGAAGATGTATAGAGATATGCGTGAAACGTTCTGGTGGAGAAACATGAAAGGGAGCATCGTAAAGTTTGTGTCAAAATGCCTAGTATGCCAGCAAATTAAAGCAAAACATCAGAGACCTTCGGGACTATTGAATCCTTTGGAAATCCCTAAATGGAAGTGGGAGAAAATTTCCATGGATTTTGTGGTTAGCCTTCCGAGGTCGCCCAAAGGTCATGATGCCATTTGGTTTATAGTTGATCCACTTACCAAATCGGCTCATTTTCTACCAGTTCGGATGACTTTCAGTTTGGATCAACTTGCTCAGATTTATGTTAGGGAGATTGTCTGACTTCACGGGGTGCCAACGTCTATTGTATCAGACAGAGATCCCAGGTTCACTTCGAGGTTTTGGAGAAGCCTCTAGATATATCAGTACAGCTTATCACCCACAGATGGATGGGCAGTCTGAATGGACTATCCAAGTGTTAGAAGACATGTTAAGAGCTTGTACACTAGATATGGGAGGCAAATGAGAAAGGCATCTACCGTTGGTGGAATTTTCCTATAACAATAGTTATCAGGCAACAATCGGCATGGCTTTGTATGAAGCTTTATATGGCCGATGTTGTTGCTCTCCAATTTACTGGGATGAGGTTGGTAAGAGAAAATTGTTAGGACCAGATTTGATTCAGAAAACAGTTAAGAATGTTGATAAAATCAGAACGAGAATCAAGACCAACAAAAGAGTTATGCGGATAAGAAAAGGAAGGATATTGAGTATCAGGTCGGAGGTAAAGTTTTTCTTAAAGTGTCCCCTATGAAAGGTGTTTTGCGATTTGGGAAAAAGGGAAAGTTTAGACCTAGATTCGTTGGACCTTTCGAAATACTTGAGAAAGTTGGAAACGTGGCTTATCGATTGGCTCTGCCACTAGAGTTATCTGCAGTGCATAGTGTGTTCTATGCCTCCATGCTTAAGAAATATGTCCATAACCCCTGCCACATAATCAGTACACAGTCAGTGGACGTGAGAATAGATTTGACTTATGATGAGAGGCCAGTCTATATTTTAGAAAGAAAGCGACAAACTGTCAAGAGACGAGAGATTCCTTTTGTCAAAATCTAGTGGGATAAACATGGGCTAGACGAGGATACTTGGGAGAAAGAAAAAGATATACTAGCCAAGTATCCTGACATCATAGACGTCGTAAGTTAAATTTTGAGGACAAAAATTTTTTTAGAGGGTAAGGTTGTAGCGACCTAAAACTTTTGATAAAAATTTTAACCGCATTATGTAAAGTCGCTATTATCTCTCGACTAACTAATACGATTGTTATACTCGCACTCGTCTAGTTTAAACATCGAAGCCAAATTTATGTGCTCGTCTTGAGCTCAAGAAATTCCAAATCATTTTTAGTTTTAAATTCATTAAAAGTTCACTTAAACTATTTTCATAAGTTATAGTCCATTTTCCTTCATAAGATTAGCAGATTTCATTAGCCTTCCAAAATATTCTCTTGCAAAAAAAATTCCATCTTTAACAAATTAAGCACCAATTATTCAGTGTGGAAACGTTTCCAGTCACCATAAATTCTGCAAACAAATCGTCCTTCTCAGTCAATTTTGATCAATCCGAACAAATCTTCAGCCATATTACATAAAATTTTTTTTGGCAAGATTAAGTCTTTTCCTCTCATTTCCTTCCTTACTACCCCTAGACATAGTATAAATTGAGGCCTTCTACACCATTTACCCACTCAAAACAAAAGCATTCCTCACCCAAATACTCGAGACAAGTTTCTCGCAGGTAAGTTTCTCTTGAACCCACTGAACAGCAGTCCCGCCATTGGCCGCCACTGCCAAAACGAACCGCCACCACCACTGTCACTCCTTTAGTCCAAACGCTTCACACCCAAAAGCTTAAGCCAGGAACCACAACCTACCTGCCGGAAATTCCCAAAAACTCCAGCTGAAATAGCTTGAACCCCCGAGCACCCGAGCTTCAAACTTTTCGGCTGGAGTTTGGACCTCTATCTTGACCGAACCTTCAAGCCTCAAACTACAAACTGCCGCTTCTAACCCTCGCGGCCTCCCTCTGCCAAAATTTTATTGTCGGTGTTAACCACTGATTTTCTCCACAAACACACACATGAAGCAATTTTGTTCCTCGGTCAAAACTCTCTATTTTTTCTTGTTCCTTCTATTTTCTGCCGCAATGAAGAGAAAAGAATGATGATTTTGTCTTTATTAAATAATTTTTCACATCAAGTCCCTAAGTTTCATGTTCTCACAAGTCCGATCTCTATAGTTTTAATTTTAGTCATTTAAGGATTTTAAATTTCAGATTTTACCTTTCAACCCTTAAAGTTTGACTTTCACTTTTTGGTCCCTAACCCTGTATTATTGAATTATTAAATTTAGTCCCTAAAATTTATATTTTCTCTTTTCTAAGAAGTTATTTTCGTGATACTAAGATAAACTAATTTCTTTTGGCTAGACGAGGCGCGAGTGTAATTGAACGACTTCAAGACTTTTGCTCAAACTCGAAAAGCTTATTCGAGGTAGGTTCCTTCTTTATAAAAGTTATTTATTAAAAATTGCGCATTTCTAGTTAACTTCTGTGGCAATTATATGCATTAAACTGTAATTATGAGAATTATGCATTATGCATGAGATTATTTATGTTATACCAAGATAGAGAATATTTTGCCTAAGCATAAGAACTTGCATATCTAATGCATGAGAACGTGCGTCTTGAATTTACGATTTTATCTGAGAATCGAGATACGGTATTTGAGAAATTAATTACATGTTTATGTGTGTTATTGCTATATAAGTTGATTATTATATGTGCTGAACCTGCCTAGTATTTCTATGAAACACTCACCCATTTCATAAATTGATAAATTTTCAGATTTTGGAGCCGGTGGCGCGTATGATGGTGGATATTGATTATTGAACCGTCTTTTATTAATTTCAGCATTATTTCAGATTTTATTATGAAGACTTTAATACATTTGTTTTGGGAATTTTTTTTGTAAGGAACAAATTTTAATATTTATCGAAATAAGAATTTCCCCACTTTACTATTAATTTCAAGCATCCACATTGTTTGAAAAGTTGTTAGAAAAGATTTAACTAACGTTCTGAGTAATCAGAACTCAGGGCGTTACAAGAACAAATTTTAATATTTATCAAAATGAGAATTTCCACATTTTACCGTTAATTTCAAGCGGCCAGATTGTTTGAAAAGTTGTTTGAAAAGATTTAACTAACATTCTGAGTAATCAGAACTCGGGGCGTTACATACAGGGCATGGCTCATTTGGGCTTGAATGGGATCGGACAACTATGGCCAATCTCAATGGGGGGTCAGGTTCTGTCCAATCAGGGAAACATTCCGTTCTCCTTATGTGATCAGGTGCTTATGAGATGCGTCCAAAGTGCGTGTGGAAGTTGGTAGTTATCAACAGTTATCAGGACAATAGTTAACTAGACATTGTACCCTCGTACATGTCGAATTGGGTTATGTCCGAAGAAATTGTATAAAATTTCCAAAGCACCTTGAGCTCACCTATAAATATGGGCCTTGGGGAGCCATTGAGGCGGAGGCTTTTTGCCTATTAAAAGGAAACTAGAGAGAGAATTTTTACAGATTATTTATCAAGCTCCAAACTTGTCTTTTGATTACACAACTCCTGTTCTGACACTTTAACCAATTCCATACACAATAAGCATTCTTGAACAACCCGCATCATCATGATCTAAATCTATTGTTGACTAGAGTTCACAACTTAGCTCAACGTCAACAATTGGCGCTAGAGGAAGGGTCTCACTTTTTGACGAGTAAGGTCTATACCAACATCCTAACTCACTTATCTCCAAACAAGGGTATGGTTAAACATTGCGTTGGCGCAGCAAACCCAAACAGGAGTAATCAAGTTCCCCAGAGGAACCACAAAGTAGGCGAAGGTAATCAGCATGGGCAGAACAACCCAGAGATCGGGGCTCTTCAAGCTCAAGTGGAGTTCTTTTATCGGGAATTGGAGCGATTGAAATAGCAGCCACCTTCACCTCCGCCACTGGCAAGAGACCCAAGACATCCAAAGGACGAAGCTAAGTCAACTCACTGTGGGCGCTCACCGGTCAGGGAACAAGGGGCACGTCGTACAAATACCCAGCGCCCGGACTCCTCCCATAGCATATCGTCCGGCCGACCTTCCCAAAGGCAAAGTGAGGCATGAGGAGTGTATCCCATCGACTGGGTCCCAAAGGGTCAGTAAGCAAAGGCGCCGCTCCTGTGCCAAGGGATAGGCCCCAGCAAAGTCAGTCCCTCTGCTCACATAGAGCTAGAAGGCAAGGTAGGGCACAACTGGGTGGAGCACAAAATCAGCTAGGGGAGGACGAATTTCCCTCAGCTCCATACAATAGAGAAGACGAGCGAGAGGTGAAACAACTCCGCAACGGGTAGCTGAACTAGAGAGTCAACATTTGGGAGTATGCCCACTGGTGGAGATCGCGACCCCGTCGTCTTTTGCAACTTGGATTCTTTCTTACCCCAACCATGAAAAGATTAAGACTCTGAACATCGCTGTGTATGATGGAACCACAAACCCGGTAACTTATATCCATAAGTTTACAACATGGATAGAACTTCATGGGTCAGTCAAGCCATTATGTGCCGAGCATTCCCCACTACATTGGGAGGCCGCGCTCATCGTTGGTTTAGGGCACTTCCAATGGGATCAATTCACTCGTGGTTAGACCTATCATTTAAGTTCATAGCTATCTTCATGGGGTCAAATGTTCAGATGAATTTGAAGGAAGCTCTGTTGGTCGTGAGGCAAGGGAACGATGAGAAATTGAAGGATTACCTGGCCCGATTAAATAAACAAGTCATGGATACAGACCATGTGTTAGATAATGCTATCTTGCTGGCAGCCACTTCTAGATTGTTAAGAACTCGATGTTCTGGTGGTCGGTTTATGAAGACGGACCGAGCACGTAGTGGTCTCTTGAGCCGGGCTGAACGTTACATAGTAGCTGAAGAGGCCAATGCCGTCATGCCGGGTGATAATTCCACTAAAGAGTCAGAAAAGAAGGATAAGGAACACGAGCCTTACAATCTAAATGGGAACCAGAACAGAAGAATGGACAATTGTAGGGCTGATCGTTTTAAGCCATACCAGCCAAAGCCAGAACCACTGGCCACAACTCATTTATGGAATATCATGCCCTAAATGATTCTAATGTCTTCTCGAGACAAGCATTTGCTGCCAAGACCCCGATCGGTTAGGAAAGACCCTTCCCAGCTCAATCCCAGCAAGTACTGCAAGTACCACCTATCAATAGGGCATGAAACAGATGATTGTCGTGACCTACAACTTGAGATCCAGTGCTTGACTGACAGGGGTAGCTGGATAGGGGGCATTAAACGCGCAGGGAATTACCTCCAGTACAATACGTGCCACAACCCGATGTTCCATGATTACCTAGAAAACTAGTATCTACAACCTTACCAGGGAATGATTCAAGGCTTCACAGGGCAATCTGTAACTCCCAAGGCTCAAGTCACTCTTATAGTTGAACTGGGACAGGAACCAAGGGTACGCCGAACCTTGGAAAATTTTGTAGTGATTGACATAAACTCTAACTACAATGCTATTCTAGGGAGGCTTATCTTATCAGAGTTCAAGGCTGCAACATCCATTTATCATTACATGATGAAATTTCTGACAACTCAAAGTATAGGGATAGTACGGGGCAACCAACAAATGGCCAGAGAGTATAATTTGGATGTTCTTCCTAGGCACGTTGCCATTCTCAAGCATAAGGCGGAGCCTGAAGAAAATGGTAATCCCCTTGATCCGAGACTTGAGAGCCATTGGGAGACCAGAGCAGAACCGACTGAAGCCATGGTCCTAGTATCGTTGGATGATCAAAGACCAAAGGTTCAGTTAAGGATTGGGGCGGACCTCAAGGAGTCATTTCGATCAAAGCTAATTTCTTTTCTGAAGGAGAATCTTGATGTGTTTGCATGGTCCCATGAGGACATGGTGGGAATCCCATTAGAGATTGCATGTCATAGCTTGAGTACTGATCTAGATGTGAAGCCAAAATGGCAGAAACACTAACCATTGAATGGGGAGTGCTATGAAGCCCTAGCAGCCGAGATCATTAAGCTTCTTGGGAACTATTTTATCTGAAAGTCAAGGTACCCGGTCTGGGTAGCTGACCTTGTCTTAGTGAGGATGAACAATAAGGCTTGGCACTTATGCATTAACTTTACTGATCTCAAGAAGGCGATCTCCTAAGGACAGTTTTCTTTTACCAAGGATTGATCGCTGGGCATGAACTTCTGAGCTTCATGGATGCATATTCAGGGTACAATTAGATCCCAATGTATGAGTTAGATCAAGAGCATAGCTCTTTCATTACCAATCGGGGACTTTACTGCTATTGCATGATGCCATCTGGTTTGAAAAACATTACTGCAACCTATCAGTAGCTTCTCAACAAGATGTTTGCAGATTACGTTGGTAAATCAATGGAAGTATACGTTGATGATATGCTGGTTAAGAGTATCCAAGCAACGGATCACATTTCTCACTTATAGCAAATGTTCCATACCCTATGTACATACAAAATGAAGCTGAACCCACAGAAGTGTTCATTCGACGTTCGTTCTGGGAAGTTCTTGGTTTACCTAGTCAACCGGAGAGCATTGAGGCCAACCCTGATAAGATTAGAGCAATAATTGATATGCACCCACCTACACAGATAAAGGAGGTTCAGGGTTTGATAGAAAAAGTGGTGGTTCTCAGTCGCTTCAATACCCATTCAATATATAAGTATAAACTTTTCTTTGATATCTTACGGGGAGAACTGAAACTTTCAATGGACAGAAGCCTGCCAAGAGGCATTGGAAGCGCTCAAGAAAAATCTAGCCACACCTCCCATTTTGTCCAAGCCACGCAAAAGTGATATTCTAGCCCTATAGTTAGCTGTGTCAGGATCCACTATGGGCTCTGTATTGGTTAGAATGGAGAACGTATTCAGAAACATGTGCATTATGATAGTCAGGCACTTAAAGAGGCTAAGTTCTGATACCTAGCAATCGAAAAATTTGCATATGCTCTTGTGATCTCAGTAAGGAAACTCAGACTTTATTCTTACAGCTCCAGGTGGAAGTACTCACCAATTACCCTCTCCGTCAAGTGTTGTAGCAACCTGATACCTCGGGACGATTAATGAATGGTCTACGGAACTGGGGCAATTCGATATTATCGTCAAACCGCGGACAGCAACGAAGGGTCAAGCCATAGTTGATTTTCTAGTTAAATTCTCACAACCCATCGACATGTCAAACTGCGGGTCTGAACTATGGCACCTATTTGTTGATGGATCGGCAACTGACAGATGCTCGGGATCTGACTAGTGATTGCAGGGCCAGACAATAAGACTTACTATCAGGCACTGCGTTTTGGGTTCCCAACCACAAACAATGAAGCGAAATATGAAGTACTCCTCATCAAACTGGAAATGTCTAGTTCCCTCGGCATCTTATGGGTCGTTGTTAATAGTGACTCACAACTAGTAGTGAATTAGGTCAATGGGAACCTTGAGGTAAAAGAACCGCAGCTTATGCGATGTTGTGAGTGTAAAGGTGAAGTCTAAAAATTTAGTGCTTTTTCAATCCAACATGTCCCGTGGTGAAAATAACTTTCATGCGGATGCCTTGGCTCGATTGGCCACAAATGCGGGGGCTTCCTCCCAAGTGTGCCAGTAGGAAGAATTGACCAATCCATACTGGCCCACGAAACTCAAATTAACATTTTGGCCACTTGACCTTCTGGTTGGAAGAAGGATATTATACAATATCTCAGCAATGGGATACTACTTCTGGATCGGACTAGAGTTGTCAACTCTGGATTAGAGCTGCAAGATTCACCCTTGTAGATGACGTTCTTTACAAAAGAGGATATTCTTAGCCATTACTCCAATTCTTAGATCTAGAGGAAGCCAATTATGCCCTGCTGGAAATCCACCAGGGGAAATGTGGAAATCATACTGGGGGACAAGTGTTTGACTTCAAAATCTTGCGACGGGGATATTACTGGCCCCCAATGAAACAAGACACCATGGCACTAGTCAAAAAGTGCCCTGAATGCTTATTCTTCGCTCCTATTAACAAGTCCCCCTAGAGGAACTCAATCATGTCCGGGCCTTGTGGCCATTATCACAACAGGGGATTGATTTGATTTGTTTGGTCCACTTCCCACAGGGAGGGGCTCAACCTAATATGACATCGTTGCTGTGGACTACTTTACAAAATGGGTGGAAGTAGAAGCATTGGTGTGGATAACTGAGCAGAAGACTACTGACTTCATTTGGAAGTCCATCATATACTGCTTTGGGATCCCACATGCCTTTGTAATAGATAATGGCAAACAGTTTGACAATGCAAAGTTTCATGAGTTTTGCTAATAATTGGGCATCAGGAATCATTTCTCTACACCTCACCACCCTCAGGCAATTGGTCAGGTAGAGGCTATTAACAAGATTGCGAAGTGTACCCTAATAAAGAGATTAGAACGACTCAAAGGAGCTTGGGCTGATAAGTTACCATCGGTGCTTTGGTCTTACCGCACCATGACTCGCACAGCCACTGGGGAAACTCCTTTCTCACTGGCATTTGGAATAGAAGCGGTAATCTTGGTAGAAGTCAGACTTCTTTTAGCCAAGGTGTTGCAACATGATCCAGAGCAGAATTCAAAAAAACTATGTGCTGAACTCGATTGGTTGGATGAGAAGGGCTTGAAGCCAAAATGCGAAATGCTATCTACAAGTAGCAGAGCACTAGATACTACAACCAAAAAATAAAGATCCGACATTTCAATATGGGTGACTTTGTGTTAGAATCAGTGCTCCCTATCCCAGAAACCTTATAGAGATCTTGGGAGGGCCCTTGCAGAATTGTAGAAGCACTTCCTCACGGGGATTAAAAGGTTGAATCAATCACCGATCAGACCTTATCACACCCGTGGAATGCAGAGCATCTGAAGAAGTTCTATCAGTAGCTAGGCTAGGAAAATAGGTTACTCAAATTCTCAATTATCAAAGACGGTCTCATGTAATCAAGGCAGTATACAGCCATTCCTTTTTCTTATCACGTATAGGCAGAAAAGATAATACACAAGATCGGCTGACAACGTCCGATCAGAGAAAACCGATCAGCACCTGGAGAACCGATCAGATTAGATTCAAATTCTCATGAACCAATTAGATTTAACACTTGGAGGATACTTGCACATTTGTAATTTTGTAACTTTTAGGAAACTTTTGAAAATCATAGTGCTCTTGCAATTTGAGATATCTGTTTTGTCGTCGGCATCGGAAAAATTCTGATCGGACAGCTATCTCCAATCTTTGGTTCAAAGGAAAATGTCAAATTTATTAGTTTTTGAGTACTCTTTGGGGACGAATTCTAATCAGCCAAAAATGTCTGGTCATATTTCCAAAAGGGGGATGGCTTATTAGTTATCATTTGTGATCGGTTAAGGTCGGCTGATTTGGGCCAAACAAACATTTGTAGCATATACACACAAAGTCTTAATGTTATGCTTATCCGGTTGAGTAAAAACAATCTGCGACCCAGGAATTAGGAACTTCATTAAAATTCTTAAGATCGACAAAAGACTACAAAATTCTTAAGCTGGTGCGAAAGGTTACAAAGTCATTAAGTTATCATTTAAGTTATCGTTATTTCCTGTCTAGTCGGTGACTGGCACTTCAACGGGAAGGTCAGCAGACTGGCCATCTTCAGTGTCACTAACCAAGGGTGCTACTAGGGCTAGGGTCTAATCGGCTACCACTTCTTCATCTTCTTCATCAATGATGCCAGGATCAGCCTCTTTTTACTTCTTAAAGTTCTACTCGTGGTCGACCTTGAGCTTCCGTAATCCCCAATGACGGAGCTGAGGTCGGCATTAGACAGTAGTGCTTTAAATTTTTAATTATCTACTCCTGGCCGATCAAGTAGGACTTCAATTGATCTGCTTCATAGAGTTTGGAATCCCTGAATGCCCTACCATGAGTACGGTAATCCGCCCTAGCCTCCTCTTGTGCCTTTCCGAGATTGACCTTAAGGTGAGAGATGGTAGCCTTGAAATCCCTTTCCGATCTAGGTGTTTGAGGTGTGATTCTAGAGATCCATGAGCCATCCGGACTTCTCAAATTCTAGCTCCTTTTCCACTTGAGCTAGCCTCTTTTTTAATACCACGAGGCCAGGCCTATGTTGATCCAGTTCTTCCTGGAGCTAATCATGTGAGTTTGTCTCTGACTGGATTTTTGAGCAAGTATGACACAAGGCAGTCAAAAAGTGACTGGCAAAGGTAGTTACTGAACTAATGGAGTCGATGGCATCTATGTTGGCAAACTAGTTTTCATCTTTTTTAGTCTAGGTCCATACCAACGTCTCATAAGACCTCTTTTGACTAGTTGAAACTTTCTCTAGTGCTTCAGGATCTGGAGTATACACTGACCTCATATCCCGATAGATATAGGGAAGGTGATCCTTCTACTTGGCAAAGTCAGCTGCCTTGAGTGGGTGGATCGGTAAATAGAATTTTGATTGATTCTTGGTCAGACTGGTTGAGGTAGAGGCCAGATCTGGTTGTGTGGCACCTAATCAATTTACTGAAGCAGGGTTAGCTTTGGCCTTTTTTAGAGTAGCTCAGGGGAACGGGTCAGCCGATCGCTTCAAAGAGGAATCTTGAGAAGGCATTCCGATCTCAGAGCCCTTGGGAAGTGATTTTTGAGCTGTGACCGGAAGTTTTCCTTTGGCTTTTTTAGCTCTAAGAGCAGCCGCAGCTTCTATTTCAACTTTGGATTTCTTTTTCTTGGGAGGTTGGCAGTTGATATTGTCCTCTAAAGAGATCTGAAATAGATCGGAACAGGTGGTAAAGGGTGAACTTTTTAAGATTAACAGAATTGTCCAGCAAAGTTTTCTAGGCTCAACGTCCAGGCAGAGTCCCAAGTCTCTCGATGTTGTGAGGCTAGATTTCCACAAATCTGTCTGAGTCAACATCTCCCTGTAGTCTGTGTTGGCAGCGAAATCCTCAGAATGGAGTTGGTTGAAAAGCGCTAAGCGCTCAGCTACTTGTTTGCCTTAATGTTTCCTGCAGGAGAGGGAAAAGTCAAAGGGAGAAGTTAAATGAGATCAGAATAGAGAACGATCACAAAAATCCAATCACTATAAATAATAAATCTATCCGGGACAGCTGAGTCGTCCTGCAGGGGATCCCTGGGTACCGGTCTCCATTTCCTATTAACCTAGAACCAATCAAACATCCAATTTTTGATTGAGTCTGGGAGGTATAGAATTGGGTTCTTCAACTTCAGACGCACGGTCACATAGTAAAATGCTAGACAGGCCTTGTCCTTTGTAAACATATAGAACTTGTTGAAGGTTCTAACTGAGGGCATTTGATGGCAGAGATCCTGCCACAATATTATGAAGGCAGAATCATCCTCCACTTATTGGGAATGATCTGAATTGGTGCCATCCCCAAGAAGCGTAGGCAGTCTGTGATAATCCTAGCCATGGGGAATCTAAAACCAGCCTTTAGAATCATTCGTGTATAGGTCATGCAACCCGGTCGAGGTTGGTGCATTTCGTCTCTAGTTGGGAGAGCACAAAGTGGACATTAGCTAGAACATCGTATTCCTTGTGCCACACTTCTAGCTGAGCTTGGCGGACTCTGGACCTTAGTCCAATGGAAGCCCATTCAGATCTGCCATCCGAAGGAGGTAAAGTTAATGAATCCTCTGACCTGATCGGAGAGGCGTTAACCGCATGAAGACGAACAACATTGAAGGGAACCTTCTCTTGAGGCACAACCTCAGAACCAAAAAATGATTCTGTGGGTTGTTGATTCGGGAAGTGCCTCCCTTCAGGCTCTGCATCACTCTCCTCGTAGCCGTAGGGATTCTCTTGGTCGGAATTTGTATCCTCATCATATTCAGCTATCTCTTCTGATCCAGAAACTTGATTAGACCCGAGCTCTTCATTGACATTGTCTAGTTCTGAATTTTGATTGGAAGCACCCCTCTCATAAGAACTAGGCCAATCTCTGGAATGGTCAGATGAGGAGACCTCTTCCAGATCTAGACCTTTCTCTCTATCGGCCCCTTCACTCACGTGTTTTGAACTAGCTGGAATGTATCTAATTCTAATTTTTGTTATCGTGTTTCAAAGAAGAAGAATTAAGAGAAGAAAGAATATGAGTGTACCTACTAAAGCACGATGCCAGTGTATGGTCGGCCTAATGGACGATTAGAAGCTTAGATCGTCTAGAGAGAGAAAGAGTTTTAGAGAGAAGGCAGAGGAAAAAGGGGTGAAAATCTGAGAATCTAGAGCTATTTATAGAGGGGGAAAGTGGAATTCGAAAGGATCCTTCTAAATCTGACAGTGATGACATAATCCGTGTTAGATCATCGCCGATACACACTTTCATGGTTGTACTTATCCATTCAAGGCTTGCCACGTGGCACTCTTACCGAAAGGTAGTGGAGACAAGCTGACCTGAACCTGATCTAACCCGTTCCAGGCAATGAGCCCATGTAGTTGTGGGCAAAGGTTGCCAGACAGACATTATTTAAGTCGTTCGACTAGGAACTAACATTGGCTAACGTAAACAATGGGGGCATTGTTGGGGTCCGATAATTTGCGAGGGGACCATGGACGTTCTTAGACAGGGCTGCGACAGATAGGAGGAGTTAGTCCAATCCTATCGAGGTTGCAAAACTATGTGGCGCGGCTCATTTGGGCTTGAATAAGATCAGACAACTATAACTGATCTCGATGGGGGATAGTCAGGTTCTGTCTGATCAGAAAAAGATTCCAATCTCATTATGTGATCAGGTGCTCAAGAGCTGTGTCTAAAGCACGTGGGGAAGTTGGTAGTTATCAACGGTTATCAGGACAATAGATAACTAAACCTCATACCCTAGTATATGTGAAATTGGGTTATGTCCAAACAAATTGTATAAAATTCCCAAAGCACCACGGAGCTCGCCTATAAATATGGCCTTGGGGAGCAATTTGGGGGGGGGGGCTTTTCGCCTATTAAAAGGAAATTAGAGAGAAAGTTTTTGCAGATTATTTATCTAGCTTCAAACTCATCTTCTGATTATACAAGTCCCGCTCTGACCCTTTAACCAGTTCCATACCCAATGAGCATTCCTGAACACCCTTCACCTGACTAGAGTTCACAACTTAGCTCGATGTCAACAGAAGTCACGCACCCAAATATAGTAGGTTTCAGGTATCAGATGTCTGGTGTCATTATTAGTCACCAATGTGAGAGCACATCATAATAAGTTGTATGGTTGAAATTTTATTCTACAAGAATTTGTAAAGTAGATGGAGGGAATATATGGCTAGAAAGTAGTATGAAGAATTGTGAAATTTTTTTTTTTAAAAAAATGTGTGGTTGAAAATGAATTAACCGAATAATTGAGAAGAATTGATTTTTACATACATGTTATAAATAAGAAAGAAAAGCATAAAAGATAGAGAAAAGTTGGAGGGAAAAACATGAACTGTATATCTTATTTACAACCGAAGATGTTTATTTATACACGTACAAGTTTGTTGCTTAAGTAAGACATAAAGCACGAGTCAAATAACTTGGAGTGGTGGCTAAGAAAACTAGTGTTCGACTTCTAGGGTTTTAGGAGTTAGATAGTCATTCACATTCTAATTAATTTATACAACAATTGTATCATCTAAAACTTCGTTTGGAAAAGGAAAATCCCAATGGAAAAAATTTTCCAAACTATGGAGAAAAAATACAATCAGTTTTGATCAACTTTGGAGTGTCCAAGTACTACCTCATTAAAATCCTACAAGAAAAAAACCAAGTGGGACAAAAACTGATAAAAGGAAAAAGAGTATAGCTAGCCAAATATAGCTCTTATATTTCGCCATCCATGTCTCTCTAGTATCTTCACTACATTGAATATATTCTGCTTCAAGTAGTATAGTTATATATCAAGGGTCAGTATCATATATGTTGCAAACATTTATTACACAAAGAATATACCTCATTAAAACCTTACAAGGAAAAAATCTAGTGGTAAAAAATCCAAGCAAAGGATATTATTCTTTGGATACATCATTGATATTGTCTCGTTAAAAACCTTACTAGGAAAACCTATTGGGAGAAAGCCTTAGTCAAGGAAAAAAAGTACAACACGTATCTTTATCATATTAACTGCAATGTATGCAAGAAATTTTAATTCTTTATTTACTCCATTCAAGCATACCAAATCCTTCTGAGATTTTATCACACTAACTATATGCTTTCATATTGTCAGTTGAATAAAACTTCAAGTTTCAATAACATCCACCACATATTTAATACTCTTTTAGCATAAGTATTGATTATTATTATATATTGACATCATAACAATCTACATAATTGTTTTTCTATCTTGGCCAATAATTTTGATGAAATTTAATTTATCATCATTGCTATTTATTGAGCTCATGAGCATGCATAATCAACTGTTATTTCTTGTAGATTCTATCTGATGTCACTATAGACATAACTTATCGAAATCTCTTTATTTTTTTAATTCAGGTACTTAAGCCTTTTTAGGCATTTTTTAATTAGTTATGTTTGCATACTCTTCTAGAGTATATATGCCCCAATACGGCTATCACAAATATCTGCTCCATGTTTTTTTATGTATATTTATTTTAGAATCGACCACGTCATGCTTTAAGCATACGATTAATATCTCAAATCTTCATATAGTATTTCTTATCAATCTAAGTTGGAACATTTAACTTGGTATATCTATTGGTAACTATGCAGTTAATATTCTGAAATACATACTATATTGCAAACTTCAAATTTGCGTTAGATATGCGAGGATTACAATTACGCATTTCATAAACTTGTTATCAACTATTAATTCTTTCCCCTAACACTGAGAAGACTATTTCAATTTAAAAAACAGTCATAAAAATATGATACAATATGTCATCATTCTGGATGAAGCATACAAATAGTGATTCAAATCTAATTTGTATTCTCAGCATTACAATAATATCTATCTTTACTTCTGTAGTTGAGCGACTATACATATCGCATACTTTAGATGGACGTTTCTAACTATAAGCGAAATATAGAGGGGTTTCATATAGTCTACTGGTATATTATATAAGAATATTGATGCAAGTGAAAGATCAATATCATGTAAATATAAATGATTTAATCTCAATTAATGGTGTAGCAAATCAATAACTTGAAGTGTATAATATTATTCTGCTAACCATAAGCAATTCATATCCCAACCAATATATGAATAATTAATGACTTTTGGGATAAAATTCACTAGCAAGATTCATATGTCTTTATTTTGATGTCTAGAAGTTTTGCTCATAATCGATCAATTAAGCAACTATTCTCGCAAACTTCTAATTACGAGTTTGACACGTGGCATCTAGTCGATCCAAATTTATAAAATATCTAGAAGGTGTACATGGATGTTGAGTGGGCCCACACAATTTACCCTGAATATTTTCCAGATACATTTAGTACTTAGTTCCAAATAGCCATTTAATATTAATAATCAAATTGCCTGAGAACTTACAGCATACGGGACTCTTTTAAGTGGAAGAATTTTCCAGTTTTACATGATTCTCGATAAATCTTATTATCAACAAATCGGGATGGTTTAAGCAGTCATGCCAAGTAATAAAATTTCCATAATATTAAACTTTGAGTCCAATATAACAAGTAATTATATATTTGAAGAGTACAACCAAAGCTTTTTAAACAAAAGACATCAGATTCTCAACCGAAGACATGCCACAAGGGAGAATATTGACGATAGGTTTTGGCTTTATATGAATTTGTTATGATCCCAAACAGAAGTTGGGAGTTTTGATTTCACAGACAATGGTCTAGTAATTAACTGAAGACATTTCATAAGCAATTATGCTAAATCATTTTGAGTACGGACATGAGCAACTAAATATTCAATCTCAATTCCGTTTGCCATGCAATAATCATCGAATACTTTAGATTAAAACTCACCAGCATCATCAGGGCAAACGTTCTTGATTCAAGGAATTGAGCTTTGTAGTTTTATTCTATGAGCAAGTAGTCCAGCAAAAACTATATTTCTAGTATAACATGGGACCATCTAATAGAAGTATCAATTAATACTATAAATTAATAAATGATCCACATAGTGGGCACAATGGCTCATATATATATATCTCCATGAATTCTTTCCAAGAAAATTGGAGATTCAATATTAACCTTCATACTGAATGGTTTGATGACTAACTTGCCTTGTGCACAAGTAACACATGAGAAATCATTTGTTAAAAGAGACCTCTGGTGCTTTAGATTATACCCACATGAATTATCTGTCACATCATAGCTGCTCATGTATACCCAAATCTATCACTCTAATATTTAAAGCCCTTTTGGTCAATGAACTTCAAGTTCATGACATGGTTTATCTCAATTACTTTTATGAATGTATAATACATTCTAGATGGTAATGCAGAGAATGTTTCCTTTATCTACTTCTAGCCAGAGACAAAAGGAATTTATGCAAAAATGCTATTATCTTTTTGCATCATCTCAACATAGTATCTATTAGATATCTTTAAAATCAGCAAAATTTAGTATTATTTATCAAAACAATACAAATTCGTCTGGAGTTTTTGATGATGTTTAGTGCACTTGATATATATCTTAATATTATTTTTAGCTAATATTAATTACATAAAGAACCTTTTGTGTTGAAGAATGATATGCATAGTTGCATTATCAACTAGAACAATCTATTATGATTGACCCTCAATCAGGTCATCAATATTCCCTTTTAAGTTGGCAAAATAAGTCAGAGACATTAAATTGAGTTGCAACAATTCGACCGTTATAATCAAGGAAATTATTCTCCACTTCCTTTTTTCCCCCTTGATCAACTGATAGTAGAGATCCACAAGATATTTCACCGTACGATAGGTACACGTTCATTGTTCTTTCATGCCACATCTAAAGAATATTCTTTACACTCTTTTTTAGATGAGCTATTAACATTAGATGCTTTATGCACCTCATTGTTAGAGTTTTGTCTATAAGTTTTTCCATATCTACTCCCACGTTCACAAAGAGATGTTACATTTGCTTCAGGCAATGAAGTAAAACCAGTGGAGCTTAACTCATGATTTTTCATAAATAACTCATTATTTTATTTAGTCTTATTGAAACTATGCTCTTGATATTGCTACTGTAGGAGCATATTCTAGGTATAAAAGGCGGAAATTGTCTTTTTCAGCATATCTTTGTTAGTTATTTTTCTCCACAATGTTTAAATTTAGACTTGTTCTAAACAATTTAGAATTGTACTCATTCTCAATTTACAAATCCTTCAATTGCAGATGCATCCATTCATAATGGGCTTTAGAAAGGAACATGATCCTCTATACGTCAATCGCCTCTTTCAAATTTTTCTATGGAACATGTGGATCTTTGACGTTAAGGTACTAAACTTTCAATTTACCATGAGGATGATAACGAAGGAAACTAAGTGTTTTTACACAATGCTCAGATCTCGACGTCCTTCTTTTAATGCCTCACCTAAGCCACTTGAGATCAGATGAACTATACAACATCAAACTCCTATGACAAATAATTCTTCTTGATATGTCACGAGCAACAAACTTAAGTTTGGTGATATGTCTATTTGTATAACTTTACAAAATGTAACTTCATAAATTCAATGTCAACAGGATATGGATATTTATACTCTCTTTCAAGGATGAGTATTATTTCAAATATCACCCATATCCATAGCCATTAAGACATATGCTACTTCATGAATACAGTAAATTGTACTTTTGAAATTAATTTAGGTTATTGCTTCTTCAGAAGCAATGGATTGATATTCTTTAGAGATATTTAATTACCAAATAAATTCAATCTAGTGTAGACTGCTCTTTAGGAGCAAGTAATATTCTTCAAAATATTACAATTAGTTGTATTACATCAAGAGCAATAACTTATTTGATCTAACTAAAGTAATCAACTAAAGGTAAATAATACAATAACAAATAAATAATGCATACAAGGAGTAATAAAAAGAGGTAATTGCTTCATTAGAAGCAATATAAAATATTCTTCAAAAATATCTATTTATTGTGTTTTTTCTCAAAAAAATAGATCTAAATTTCATATATCGTGCTCATCAGAATCATACCATATTCAATTGAAATATGCTCGATCATGTTGTGTTCTTCCGGAATCACAACGTATTAATCTTAATAATCTTCAGGGCCATTAAGAATTGTATAATCGTGTTTCTAAAGCATGAAAAATCTTATATGACTTTTCCAAAGCCAAGCATATTTTTCTGGAATATGAGATGCAATTGGTAATTCTTCATGAACTACAAAAATAATACTTTTTAGATTATAATAATCTTCAGAATTATTGATGAAACTTTAAATATCATATTTCTTCTGAATATAGCAATAAATATAAATCGATTAAATGATTTCTAAACATTCAAATAACACATTATAAACACCACTCATGCACAGATGAAAATTACAAGACAATAATAAGTTAAAAACATCTTGGATAAGAAATCAATTAAATCGGAATGTGTTTTCTGGCAATCCACGAATGGTCCAGAAACGTATTTCTTCAAAAATCATTACAACCATGGATATTGAGGAACTAAGACCATGTAGGATGTAAATTGGAAAATGGTTTTGAGAAAGAGAATCAGGCTGACAATGTTTTATAAATAAGAAAAGAATAAAAGATAGAGAAAAGTTAGAGAAAAAACCATGAATTGTATATCTTATTTGACTTTGAGTACAAGTCAAATAACTTAGAGGGGTGGCTAAAAAAATTAAGGGTAATTTTCACTCTACGTCCCCAACTTTTCAACTTTGTATCAATTTTGTTGGCCTACTAAGTCTCCAACCTTTCATGTATTATTGTATTATATCCTTAACGTCACTTTTCGCCCCAAACCTTTTAATTTTCATTATTAACCCCTATCAAAATGACTATATTGTTCTTTATTTTTACTATAGATCCCTACCTTTCAATTTCTATACAATTTTGTCCCTATCATTTTTTGGGTGTATAGGAGCCCCAATATTTCATTTTTTGTTGTGTTATTTCCCCATTAACACTTTCTATACCTAGCATTTTAAATTTTAAGGTTAATATCTATTAAAATTATCATTATACCATCAATTATTTAAATGAAAAAGAACAATATAAAATAAAAAGTCCATCCACTCTGATTCATTTCAACACAAACCAATGGCAATAGTCAGAAATAATGATAGAAAAAAATGGATCTATAATGGTCTTGATGGATATCAAATCCGCGTCGAAGAGAATTGTTGATCTAAGTATCAGCATGACGAATTGGATCTGATTTCTTGATATGTGACAAATCACGTGTCAAATAGGGGTTGGGTAGATCTGTCCCAAAAAATTTGATTTTTGATTTATGAAAAATAAACATTACTCTGATATGTTAATTCTAATTTAATTTCTTGTCTCTCTTTGTCATTTTCACACTAGTTTGCAAATCTGTCTCAATCGAAAACTTCTTTTTTATGCAGATTAAGTATCTATCAAATTTGGTGCAGATCAATTTTTTTAATTATCATTAAGGACTAGGATGGGCGGAGTTCTTACTTTTTATTTTTATTTAAATAATTAATGGTATAATGGTAATTTTAATAGGAATTAACATTAATAATTAGAAGGTTGAGGATGGAAGGTTAGGGATCATATATGCCCCAAAAAATGATGGAGACAAAATTGTGTAAAAATTAAACAGTTGAGGACGTATAGTGGAAATAAAGATTTAAAGGTATAATAGTCATATTGATAGGGGTTAATGGTGAAAATTGAAAGGTTTGAATGAAAAGTGACGTGAGGGACATAATGCGATAACAACTGAAAGGTTAGCTGCCTCTTAGGCAAAAAAAAAAAAAAGAACGGGGATAAAATTGATACAAATTAGAAAGATTGGGGAAATAGAGTGAAAATTATCCAAAAATTAATGTGCGGCTTCTAGGGTTTCAGGCGTTGAATAATTATTCACATTCTAATTAATTTATTTACAAAAATACACATTGAGATTTTTTTCCTATATATATATATACATATTAGCCCCAGAAACTCTCAAATAAATGTATAATCCTTGTTCTAAAGCAATCAAATATTCATTTCATCCATATCTTTCCACACAAAAGACTGGTAATTTACACCTAACGTCCCAAACCTTTCAACAAGTTAGAGATTACATCCCCAACCTTTAATTCTACTTCTGTGGATTCCTAACCTTTTCAGAAATCCCCGGCCAAGTCCCCCAAAGACATGAATCGTCCAAAGGTGCCATTAGTTTACATCCCAATGCCCAATTCCTATAATTAACTAGGGGTAATTTTAGAGAAATGATCACAATGTTAGATTTAACTATACGTCTTGTGCAGCTAACTTTTGCGCTTCTATTCAAGCTAACTTTTGCCCTTTTGTTCAAGCTACTAACCGTAAAAATTACTTCATGACTATATTAACTGGTGACCTTTTGACTGTGTTGGTTGCTGTGACGCAAGGAAAATTGGTATATTGGCTCTTTGTTTGGCCTCATGGTTTTCACTTTATTATTCAATATGTTTTCTTCATTGTGTTACTTGATGATGACATGTGTATGGAAGTTACTCTATGGTTTTTTGGTTGGGTTCTTCTAGTTGTGGTGTGATTGTATATTAGGTTGCCTAATTGTTGTAGTTTGAATGTTAGGATAGAATCATGGATGGATATACCTGGATGTGTGATTGTTACTAGGGATAATTTTATATCAGGTTGTGTCTACATGTGCCCCATGCTTGAAAATATTACGGGCAACTCACATTTTAATGGTAACTCTTGTAGAATTTTTGTTATAATTTGTTGCACTTTACGCCCCCAATCTTTTAAAGATGGTACAGTTAACATCCCCAACTTTTCAAAGATGTTATAGTTAACACATCACGTCCTCAAGCTTTTCAACTTGTTATAGCTTATGTCCCCAACCTTTTACATTTTCCCCACCCGTGTCCTCATTTATAGACGCAAGACTAAAACTTGGCTTAATCTTCATAACTTCATTCCAAAGAGGCAAACACACTCCTTAAAACATAGCAACAACATTAGACCTACATAACACTATAGTACACAGAGCTAAAGCAAGGAGAACAATTACACATAGCATAGCCCAAATTAGCAGCTTCCGCACAAGAAACACAAGCACCACTGTAATAACAAATTTAGGTTTGGCAAACCAATTATCCAACATTCGACTTTGGCCCGAATTCTTCTGTTTTCTTCTTCAAGTCCTCTTATTTCATCTTCCATTCTATGGTTATCGCACTCCAACATTGTGATCCATTTCTCCAAAATTACCCCCAATCAATTTTAGGAATTGGGCATCAAGATGTAAAGTAACTGCACCTTCAGACGGTTTCTGTCATTGGGGACTTGGTTGGGCATTTCTGGAGAGGTTGGGGATCCACAGAAGTAGAATTAAAGGTTGGAGATGTAATCTCTCCTTGTTGAAAGGTGAGATATGCTAGGTGTAAATTACCCACAAAGAGAGAGAGAGAGACAGAGACAGAGAGACAGAGAGAGAGAGAGAGGACTCTTGCCTTCATATGGAGATACATATCATAATACTATAAGGTGATACAGATAATGATACTAACAAAAGAAGTCCAATAGGAAGGCAGTCCCATTCTAACCCACTATATCTTGCACCATTATGGTGCAAAAGGCTTAAATTCTATAAGACCCTAATGGATGCAAAACAAAAATTCTTTAAGACTAATGGATGCAAAACAAAAGTAACCTCACGTCTCTAAGCAAACTGTAGATTAGAAGAGTGCCTTTTGAGTCCAAGCATATATCATATCCAATCACACAATGTTCAAAGAACTAAATAAGAAACTTGCCCTTTTTCTGGCTTATGCTTAGTATTCTTGGTACTGTCACAATACACTAACTTCTCATGCAAAGGAGGAAGCCAAAGCATGTTCAATTAGATGCTAACGCAAATATCAGCAATGCCCAACTACCCAAGATTGAGACTAACACCATTATTTATACTTCTTGCTTCTTGATCTTTTCTTGAAATTCCTATCTTTCTAAAGGCCATGTGGAAGATGATATCCACTAACCTACATAATGAGAACGGATCTTGTTTCAACTTCGCATATTTATGAATTGCAGAAAGCCAAAAATCCCAATTTCAGCTAAGGAAAAGACGGATAACAAGCAACACAATTAGCAAATGTACAAAAGATACAAGAGATGAGAACCTTGTGGCAAGAAAATCAATTCCACTAAAGTAACCACTTATCGAGAGTGCAAATTGTAATAGCTAAAGCAGCTAATAGAAAGATAATAAATTCATCCATTTTATAAATATTTGGAACATAAATACAACAGGTAGATTGTTCAACTTAGAAACTTAAATAGCATTGTGTTTCTATTCTACAATGATTAATAATAGTAATATAATAATTTGGTTATACAAATTTGCGGCTGTGATATATCATCCTTGAGAGTTGCAGCTTTGTCGATATACAATGGCCTTCACATACCAGAATAACTTGAAACCATTTGAAATAAAATAAAACCACAATCTACTAACACTACAACAGATTTGCACAAAAAAATTGGAAATACGCGTCGATTGTTGGGAAAAATGACGCGTAATATGTGGTGGCAAAATTAAGATTTGAGTTAGAAATAAAGAGCCGGTTCTTAATAAAGAACCAGTGCGTCACCACAATGGGCATCGGTTTCTATATGGCAACCGACGCCCATATAAAAATAGACGTCGGCTCCATAAAGCGAACGACGCCTCTTCATAAAATAGGCGTATGTCCTGCTTAGCGATTGACGCCTATGATCTTTTACATCAACCCCTTCGCATAAGCCCCAGCACTTTTGAAGATGCTACCTAAAATTTTCTCTCTTTGAACTTCAATCAGCCGCGACTTCCAATCACATTTCATTCGTTAAAACACATCACATTTTTGGGTTTTAGCCTTCAATCACATTTCAATAGTTAGTTCTCCATATTTTGACCCCAAAATCCGTAGATCGATTACCTAAGCAACTCTAACTAGCTAGCGCCGGGGTAACGACATCAAAGATTTCTTGGTAAGTTCACTCGATTTCACCATCTTACCCATGCACTTATTTCTTAGTACTTTAATGTGAATATTGGTTGCAGCAGACGACGGATGACGGCGGTGGCGGCGGTGGACAGTTGTGTTGGTGTATTGCAATTTTTTCTTCCACATTTTGAAAGAATTTTCAAGGTATAATTTTTTCTCCATTTTTTTCGGTTAGTTTGGAATGAGATTATTAGTTTTTATGTGTGAAGAAATATTTATTTTAGATTTAGAAATTACCATTTTTAGGGTTTTTGTGAAATTTAGTCAAGATGGGTATATATGTATACGTTGTTAAATATATTTGTTGTTATATATGATTTTTTGTTAATTTGTGAAATTATGATTATTTGTTAAATATATTTTTTTGTTATATATGATTTTTTGTTAATTTGTTAAATTATGATGTTTTGTTAAATATATTTTTTGTTATACATTGTTATACATGTATATAAGTATATATTTTTGTTAAATATATATGTATATATTGTAATGAGAAAATTGATTTTATTGTGTGAAGAAATATTTATTTTGGACTAGAAATTATGATTTTTAGGTTTTTTGTTAAATTTTGTAAAGACGGGTTTGCTTGTGTACATTGTTTAGTAGTATTTTATACATAAATTAATATTATTGCTTCAAACTAAAATAGTAATAGGAATACATAAGTAATTAATAAGTGTTGAAATTTAAATAAAAGAAAGGAATTAAATAATTTAAAAATTATTTGATTAAATTTATGATGTCAATAGAGTAGTATAGAAAGATTGTGTCATGACCTGTAATACTTTAAAGAGGTCAAATACTAATATAATAGTTCTTTGATTAGATTTCAATATAGTAAATGTGCCAAGAAGTCTTGGTGGAAAAATTATAAAATTAAAATTAAATAATGTAACTATTCTGTGATTAAATTTGTGAAGCAAATGAATATGTATAATTAACAAATATTGATGAACAAATAAATTTTTATAATAATGAAACAATGAAAACCAATTTAATTAAGTGTGTGATGAGAATGAATATATAATCAACAAGTATTATTGGTCAAATAAATTAACAAAATCAAATAACTTATCAATGTATTCGATAAGTACAAAAAAAATTACCCGCTTTCGATATCTTGACATAATTGGCGAGATATATATGAATCGGAGTTGGATGTATGGAAGAGTATCACAATAGAATATTTGGAAGGGGTTGAAGAATTTATAAAATTTGATGAGGATTATAGAAAAAGGAAACGGGAAGAACTGATAGTATGTCCCTGTCGCAATTGTGAGAATCTGCAAAAGTATCATAGCTATATGGAAGTGAAGCACCATTTGATTAGGCACGGTTTTAACGAAGGTTATACGCGGTGGTTTTGGCATTGTGAGGATTTGCTACCTACGACTAGCACTAGGTCAATGAGGATGCTCAGGAAGAGAACATAGTAAACAGGATTGATGAAACTAATCTGGCTAGAGAAGATAATGATGATGTCCAAAACGACTGGATTGATGAAATGATGCGTGATATAGAAGATGATTTCATTGAGGCTCTGCACATTTTTGACGGCTTGTTCCTCGATTCTAAAAAGCCATTGTTTTCTGGATGTAATAAGTTTACAAAGTTGTCTGCCGTGTTTAAATTGTATAATTTGAAAGAAAAGAATGTGTGGAGTGATAGGAGTTTCACAGGGTTGTTGAAACTTCTAAAAGACATGCTTTCAGAGGATAATGAGCTTCCTAGCTCGACCTACGGGCCAAAGAATTATTGTGCTCATTGGGTATAGAGATTGAGCGGATACATGCATGTCCAAATGATTGAGTCTTGGACCGGCATGAGTACGAGAACTTGTTTGTTCCCACAGTGTGGGGCGTCGCGGTATAAGAGAAAAGACAGCCACAATAAATGTGCAAACAAGAATGGCCCTCCAGCAATGGTGTTATGGTATTTACCAGTAACACCTAGATTCAAATGTTTGTTTGCAAATGTAAACGATGCAATGAAAATGCAATAGCATGCTGATGGGAGGAAATAAGATGGAAAACTCAGCCACCCAACTCATTCTCCCTAGTGGAGGAATATAAACAGGATGTTTCCTGAATTCAGTGGTGAAGATAGGAATATTAGGCTTGGACTATGTATAGATGGAATGAACCCGCATGGTAATATGAGTAGTCGACATAGCACTTGGCTGATTCTTTTGGTGTGTTGCAATCTTCCTCCTTAGTTGTGTATGAAACGGAAGTACATAATGTTGTCGTTGTTGATTTCAGGGCCTAAACAGCTGGGAAATGATACAGATGTGTATCCCGCGCCACTCATTGATGATTTTAAGTTGTTGTGGAAAGAAGGCTTGTTAGTGTTCGATTCACATGGATGATCAGATTTCACACTACGTGCAATGAGTTTTTGTACCATAAATGACTTTCTAGCATACGGTAACTTGTCCGGTTATACTACCAAAGGAGCCAAAGAGTGAGCTGTTTGTGAAGACGCGATGATTGATCTTTGGTTGACTAACTGCAAGAAAAATGTGTTCATGAGTCATCGGATCTTTCTTCCATTTGACCACCCATATCGAAAGAAGAAAAAGGCTTTCAATGGGAGAACTGAGACTCTAGTCGCCCACTTGTTGTTAATAAGAAAACATATTTATGAGAGGGTTAAAAATGTAAATGTTAATGTTGTGTATAGTAAAACTTCAAAGCCTCCACAGAAGAGTATGTGGTAGAAGCGATCTATATTTTGGGAGCTACCATACTGGGAACGCTTACAAGTTAGACACTATCACAGTGTAATACATGTGGAGAAAAATTTGTGCGATAGTCTCATTGGAACGTTATTGAATTTTCCTGGAAAGACAAAAGATGGTATCAAAATTAGAAAAGATTTGGTAAAAATGGGGATACCGGAGCAGTTGGCATCGCAGGAGTCCAGAAAGCATATATTTTTGCCCGTGGATTCTATACCTTATCTAAACAAGAGAAAACTAGCTTTTGTGAATGTCTAAATGCTGTTAAAGTTCCATCTGGCTATTAGTCAAACATCAAGAGACTTGTAAGTATGAAAGACTTGAAATTGGTTGGAGTTAAGCCTCATGATTGTCATGTCTTAATGCAATATCTCTTGCCAGTTGCACTACTAGGTATATTGCCAAAACACATTAGACATGTCATAACTAAGCTCTACTTCTTCTTTAACACAATTTGTTGCAAGGTCATTGATCCCGAGACGTTGGATGCTTTGCAGGCCGATGTTGTTATCACACTATGACAATTTGAAATGTATTTTCCACCATAATTTTTGGACATTATGGTGCATTTAATCGTTCACTTGGTTTGGGAAATTAAGATCTACTATCCAGTATTCTTGAGGTGTCTTATCTATTTGAGAGATACATGGGTATTTTGAATGGATATATGAGAAGCCGATCTCAACCAGAAGGGAGTATAATTAAAGGTTATGTGACTGAAGAGGCTATTGAATTTTGTACAGATTGCCTAGATGGTGTTGAAGCTGTTGGTATTCCTAAATCACGACATGAAGGAAGACTTGGAGGTAAAGGTACGATTAGATTCAAATCAATTGTGCCTAGGGCCGAAATGTGAGATAAAGCACACCACTTTGTCTTGGAGCAGCTTACTGTCATTCACTTGTATTTAGATGAGCACACTTCAATGTTAAGGCATCAAAATCCTTCGAAAGGTCAGATGTGGCTGACCAGTGAACATAATCGCACATTTATAACATGGTTCAGAGATAAAGTGCTTCAACAGTTGTCTCACACATCGACGGGGATTACAGAAACAATAAAATGGTTGGCATATGGCCCTAGGGTGGATGTTTCTTCTTACGAGGGCTATGATATTAATGGATAGATATTTTAAACTAAACGTCAAGACGATATAGAACAGTGGAGTGACGTTAGTAGTACTTTCATCAGAATATTCTAGTGTTAATCATAAGAGGCCAGTTGATGCCGCAATGTCATATTATGGTGTCATTGGAGAAATTTGGGAGCTTGACTACAAGGTTCTGAAGGCGCCTCTTTTTTATTGAAGCCGCCGGGGTATTCAAGTTGACGAATTAGGTTTCACTCTAGTAGACTTTGGTCGGCTAGGCTATCTTGATGACCTTTTCATACTTGTATCACAAGCAAAACAAGTCTTCTACATTGTTGATACTGTTAAGCCTTAGTGGCCAGTCGTCCTTCAAGGCAAGAGACGTATAGTTGGTATTGATGATGTGGTCGATGAAGAAGAGTATGATCAATTTGTCAAAACCCCTCCATTCTCTGTTGGTATACAACATATACCTATAGGAGATGATGATAACATAGATGCAAATTACATGCGTTCGGATCTTGAGGAAGGGCAGTCGGTTGACCATTGCTCATGATAGCATCCTCATGTAAGAACATTTGCATTTTGTGCTATAAATGCCTTGCTAATTATCTTGTTTGTAGCATGCATCTTATTATTTTACTTGTAGGATTGTTGGTTAAACTAACATGTTTGTGAGATCGGAAGAGCTCGTGTAGGGAAAGGTATAGTGAGCGCTTTTGATGTCTGAAAAAGAAATGGACGAGAGGTCCATCAACTTGCAAGAAGAAGAAGAAGAAGCAGAATGTAGCGATTGAATTGGATCTTAGGCCATTTGCTTTAGAGTTTGGAAAGTATGTGGGGAGGGTGGTTTGGATTCATGTACATATAAACTATTGGAAGGCAGTTAAGCCATCCCTTAAAGATATTGTATCAGAAGACGTCAAGGTATTAAATGAGTTTACATGGTTCAATTTGTAACACTTATGGGTGATCTTACCGATAACATTGTTCAATATTCTTCTCTTACAGAAAAGATTCAATCTTGAGAATGATGATTTGAAGCGTACTGCATTGAGTGAAGTTGGGAAAAGATTGAAAGACTTCAAGAATAAGTGGGTGTGAAAGTTCATCAACGCGAAGCACCCCGAGTATGATTCTCCATGTGATCTTTATAAATCAGTGAAAGAAGTTCGTACAAGATCGTACCACTTCAGAGTTCTTGGTACCCTTTAAAGCAAACTTTATATTACTACCTCAACACTGAGAAAAACTAAAGCAGTTGGTAAATTAACTTTCAGGAGAAAAGCAGGAAGGCATAGTCAAGAGCAAACTGAGCACCCTCACTTCTTAGGCTCCGCTGGTTATGCTAGCAGGAGGGCGTAGTGGGCGGTTGCAAACCCCTATCTTCCTCCTCATTATGTGGGTCAGTTAGCTCGGCCCTTCATATCGATGATCGCAATCTAGGCTAGGCTCGGGCAAGGTATCAGAAGGGTCTCGATGGAAATTATCACATGCCAAACGATAAAACCAAAAAGGTTTTTTTATAAAATTGTAGGTATACATTAATAATTAATTTCTCTTTACTTAATTAACTAGCCCTTTTGCCACCTGTTTAGTATTTCTGTTTCAATATTGAAATAGAAACAATTGCACTAGGAGGCCAGCCAATAGACATTTGTCCCAAAAAGACAGTGGGATATATTAGCGGTGGCGCTCAACAAAGACGAGCACTCTGGTCGAGTGAGGGGCTACAGTGGATACGTTAGTGTGAGGGATGTTTATGGATGCTTTGATGAAACAAGGACACGAATGAGTGGGGTCGTGTCATTGGAAGATCTTCAACGGATCATCACATCAGAGATGGAGACCAACATCACTAAGATAGTCAGGAAAGAGGCCATGACTCAGATACAGGCTCAGTTCGATATGATTTAATCACAGATGTCCTCTGTCTTCCAATACTATCGCGTGGACATACCCTCACAATTTCACACCGTAGAAATACCCACTGCGGCAAGTCCTTTAGTCAGACCAATGACTTGTAATAGCCGCTAGTCGGCTGAGCCCCTGCTAGATCTTAACATTCAGGTATTCATAGTGTTTCATTATGATGATGCTAAATGCTTTGAATTCTTTCCAATACTTACAGCTAACGTTATTTTGTTAATTTGTATTGAATATCCAAAGAAGCCGACCCTGTGTCGCCTCGCCTTTAATTGCGACGGCATTACTAAAATTGTGGCAGTTGGCATGGTTTACCCTTTGAGGCTACTACAGTGGCACATGGTGTATAGTCATTGGCCAGTCATTACAAAGTCAGGGTTGACTATGCATATGAAGATGCGGGCAATTATCTTTTTCTAGTGCTAAATTCATTCGTCTAACAGTTGGTGTAGGTGAAGGTGGTTCCACTCAGTGACCCACACATCTAATGATGTTAGGCGAGGTAATTAATTGAACATACCGAATAAGCTTTTCTGGATTTTGGATTCATAATTAACATTGATGGCAAACAAATTTTCATTGCAAGAACTGTTACCTGAGCAAGCAGCATCTAAGGAAAAGGCAAATAGCCTGCGAGTTTTGATGTTTCTTTGGCTCGCTCTAATCTCATTGATGATGCAACATTAGTTTCCCGGAGTCCCAACCTCAAAACATTGTATGGTCTAACTATTAAACTGCCCCTCTATACAGATTTTTTTGAGGTGCCAAACGGCAGAGATGTGTTTCTCTACCCGCCAAAATGGATCAAGAAACTAGTGTTTCCATCACTGATATAACTGGCATGCTGAATGTACACTGGCTGAACGCACATATTATGCAAGTTTGGGAAATGTAACACTTCCTCCCTCACAATTAAGTACATTATATAATTTTTAATTTGACATTTCACGTTTGGTACAATATATTTCAAGTACTTACACCGCTTGTGCAAGCAATTTGGGATTCAAAATATCGGGTTTCTTTGTCCATCGCTGCTCGGGGCTATTAATTATGGAGTAACTCAATGGACAATTTATGAGCACATGCAATGGGAGAAATGATAGCTAAAAAGTACATTCTAACACTGTATTTTATGGGATAAAATCATTGGAGCAATTCATTTGTTGTTTTGTCTTGACTTAATTTGAGTTATTTATCACTGAATATTCAAATTTACTTACTTATAAAATATTTTAGAAATCACTGGATGCTGCTGGTACTATTCCTATCACGGAATATGGTGTACTTCTTTGACTCTCTGGAGGATAACGGGCGCAAGATGCCTATCAAGCTACAGTTGACTGTGTAAGCAATTATCAATAACTATTGTATATTGTGCAGCCTATGAGCCCAACTCCTCAGGCCCGTGTTTTATGTCTTTGGCTCAATTCTTTAAGTCCGGCCTATGGGTGTTTGATTTAACCCTTAGCTGTTGGATCATCAAGAAAGATATGGTAGTTATGGTTAGGTTTTTTTGGGTCAGTTGTACACAGCCCACATTTTCTTTACAGTATTCTAGGGTTCTTCGTGTTTAGGTAGTGATTCCCTTTTGTATATAATCTCTGACTGTGAGATCGCCATTCTTGAGTGGAGAGCAGTGTTGTAGTGAGGTGCGGTCTTTGTAATTAGTTGATTAAAGTTTCGCATTTCAGGTTTGTTTTCGGGTTTGGTTGAGACTTGGTCTGTGTATCTTCAAATCTTTCCTTGCTCTAGTGGAACGGAGGCTTCTTGTTGGCAAAGCCTCACCAGTTGATTACCCCAAGTTTGTTGGGTGAACAGCCAACCCTCTTTTAGGAGGGCAAACATATTGGTGTTGTTTCTTGCTTCTCCCCTTTTTTTTCTTGTCCATTTTCCTTTTGTTTCTGTGTTTACACTAATCTTGGGAGGTTTGTGTGATTTTACAAGAGTGGACCCAAAATATAACATCTCATATCAGAGCCTAGACCGTCTGGGTGATCAGACTGGGTTCTCTCTGTGCGATTTTGAGGATTTTGTTCTTTTCATCATAGTAAGGTAGGTCACTATTAACTTTCTAGTTGGACGGGATTTACTGCTTCTGTGGTGGACCGGTGGGTATATTGCTGCAAGAAAATAGATTCAACCTTCTTACTGTGATAATTCGGTTTTTGGTCCCTTATTGTGTAAATTCAGATTCGGCCCTCTACTGTGATAATTTGGTTTTTTGGTCTCTTATTGTGTAAATTCGGATTCTAGCTTCTTATGGTGTTTCTTGTGTAAAGTGCTTGGCTTTTTTTTTTTTAAAAAAAACTTTGTGGTTAGTTTACTTTTTGTTGGCTTTACCACTATGAATACTTAGTTTCCTTGTCTTTGTTGCTGGTTTTCTAACTTGTGATTCCTATTTCTATCATCATTTGGGTTAGACTCATCCCTACGCCAAAGGACCTTTGACCTGAGACTACGAGTCTCACAGAAACCTGGGACTTAGGTGTAGGGAGTAGGGCATGTTGCATTTGTTCAGTGACTGTTGCTGTGCGGTTTCTTGGTGGTAAATGGCTACCACTTCTTTTCATCTTGACCCATTTAATGGGAAAAGGAACTTTCCCATTTGGCAACAAAAGATGAGGGCTATTCTTTTGCAATAGAAAGTTGCCAAGGCGATTGATAATACTTACCCTGCTGATTTTACTCCTGATAAAATTAAAGATATGATCTTGCTTATACCTCAATTATCTTGCACTTAACTGATTCTGTGATTAGGAAGGTTGGTAAACAGAAAAGTATGTATATGCTATGGCAAGTCTTAGAACAGAATTACCTTGAAAAATCTTTGAATAATAAGATGTTCTTGCTGGAAAGGTGTTTTAGTTTTAAGATTGATCCTACTAAAAAGTTAGATGAGAGTCTTGATGCATTTAATAAGCTGTTGCAAGATATAAAGAATTCAAGGGATAAGTCTATTGATGAATATAAGGCAATTGTCTTGTTAGGTGCCATTCCTGATGTGTATAAAGATGTAAAATCTGCTATAAAATATGGTAGGATAGAAGTGGATCTAGATGTGGTCATAGGAGTCCTAAGAAGTAAAGAATTGGAAATTAAGGTATAAAAGGCACAAAAGGCTATAGGGGGAAGTTACATGGTCAAGAATAAATCACAGTATAAAACCAATAATAACAAGAACAATAAGTTTTATAAAGGGAAAGAAAACTACAAGAAGAAAAGGAACAAGAAAAACAACACTAAAAATAAAGACAAGAGTAAAGGAAGAAAGTGTTATGGCTGTAGCCAAATAGGCTATTACATTAAAGAGTGTGACAAGATGAATGGGTTGCTTGCTCAATTAAATAAACTTCCTAATCAAGCTAATAGTGTTAGGTCTAATGTTGTGGATGTTTATGTGGCTGTGGATGATCATTTATCTGTGACTGATGTGAATCAAGTGAGAAATCTACATTCTGCCGCTAAGTGACTGATTGATTCTGGTCGCGCTAATCACCTCACCCCACACAAACACCTTTTCAAAAACTATTCTAAAGTTGAATCTGGTACTGTTGTGATGGCAAATGATGTGGTTTCTGAAGTTGCTGGTATAGGCGATGTTACTTTAGAATTTGATTCAAGTTTTGTGTATACCTTCAAAGATGTTTGGTATGTTCCTGATTTAGGAAAGAATTTAATTTCTGTGGCATGTATTAAAGATGAGGGTTTTGAAGGGGGGTTTCGTGGTGGCTGCATTAATGTGGTAAAAGATAGTCAATTTGTGTTTAAAGCTTCTAGATTCAGAAAGTTGTTTGTCTGCATCTGATACAGTGTCAGATCACTCTGCAATAGTGAAAACTACTTCAGAGGATGCTACATTGTTGTGGCACAGGAGATTGCACACATCAGTGTACAGGGTCCAAAAATCTTAAGTAAAAAGAGTTTTTGGGAAAAAATCAGATCTCTGATATTCCATTTTGTGAAACTTGTGTTTTTGGAAAACAAGAAACGAATAAGTTTTTTTTCAAGTGTTCAAAAGTCTCTAGCCATTTTAGATTATGTTCATGCTGATTTACGGGGACCTTCCAGTGTTCCTACTCATGGGAGAAACATTTATTTTCTGTCAATAATAGATGATTATTCTAGGAAAGTTTGGATATGTTTTCTGAAACAAAAGTCAGAAACTTTTGAAAAACTTAAGGAGTGGAAAATACTTGCTGAAAACCAAATTAACAGAAAACTAAAATGTTTGAGGACTGGTAATGGCTTAGAGTTTTGTAATAAAAACTTTGAACTGTTGTGTAAACAAAATGGAATAAAAGGTATAAAATAGTCCTGTACACCCGACAGCAAAATGGCATTACTGAGAGGATGAATAGGACTCTTTTGGAAAGAGTCAGATGCATGCTAAGTTCTTCTAGGCTTCCCAAGCAGTTTTGGGGAGAAGCTTTTAAAAACTACCTGTTACCTTGTTAATAAAACTCCTTCTGTGGCTCTTGATGGTAAAATTCCTAATGAAATGTGGCATGGTAAACCTGTTGCATATTCCTATTTGAAAATATTTGGGGTGACAAATTAGATCCTAGATCACAGAAATGTGTTTTCTTGGGATATGAGGAAGGAGTTATTGGGTATGTACTATAGGTTAAGGGGTCAAACTGGCATTAAAATAATTGTTAGCAGAAATGTTACATTTGATGAATCTGTTATGCCATACTTGCTTGAGACTGTGCCTACTGCTGTGAATATGCCTCTTTCTAAACTGCTTGGAAATTATGATTTCTTGATATGTCCCCCTATTGAGGTGGAGAATACCCCAACTGAGTGAAGGAGAATCCTGAAGAATTGGAGGGTTTTCCCACTGAGGTGGAGGAAACTTTGACTAATTCTGAAATTCATGGAGAGTCAAATACTGATCATACTGAACAATATGACGGTGATAATTCTCAAAACTTGTCTGATTATATGCTTGCTAGAGATAGATTTATGAGAGAGCCAAGACCTAATGTGAGATTAACAGACTATGATTATGTTGTTCTTTCATGTAATGTGTTTGAAGAATTATCTGAAAATGAACCTAAGACTTTTAATGAAGCTGTTAAGTGCAAACATGGTAAATCTTGAAAACTTGCCGTGAATGATGAAATTGATTCTCTGTTAAAGAACAAGACTTGGTCTCTTGTTGATAAGTCCATTGTTGATTGCAAATGAATCTATAAGGTTAAGGAAAGTGAGTCACCTGGCACTATGAAGTTTAAGGTCAAGTTGGTGGCAAAAGGGTTCACATAAAAAGAGGGTATTGATTTCACTGAAATTTCTCTCCTGCAATTAAATATTGTACTCCGAGATTGATATTTTCACTTGTTGCTCATTTTGATTGGGAATTGAAATAACTCAATGTGAAAACTGCTTTTTTGAATGGAGCTCTTCCGATCTGAAGAGAAAATTTATATGAACCAGCCTCCCAGTTACATAGATAAAATTAACCCTGATTTTGTGTGTCTACTTAACATATGATCTAAAACAGTGCGCTAGGCAGTGGAATAAAAAATTTGATGCTTTTATGAAATCTCTGAAGTTTAATAGAGTGAATATGACCATTGTCTTTATTTCAAGTATGAATTTTCTGAAAAAGCCTCTGTGTTCTTGTTGTTGTATGTGGATGACATGCTTTTGATTAATCCATCTATAAATGCTATCAAAAGTTTGAAAAAGGCTCTAAATTCAACTTTTGAAATGAAGGATTTGGGTAATGCCAAGAAAATACTTGGCATGAGCATTTTCAGAGATAGGAAAAGATCAATGCTGTTTTTGAACCAAAAAATTTACATTGAAAAAGTGTTGAAAAGATTTTCCATGTTAGATGCTAAAACTGCTTCCATTCCTTTAGCTAATCACTTTGTGTTAAGTAAGGAACAATGTCCTATATCTAATGATGATATTGCATATATGAAGTCTGGTCCTTATTCTAATGCTATTGGGTCAGTAATGTATCTCATGGTGTGTACTAGGCCTGACATTGCTTTTGCAGTTAGTATCTTGAGTAGGTTTATGTCAAATCCTGGGAAGCTTTGAAATGGCTTATGAGATATCTTAAAGGGACAGCTAATGTGGGTTTGCTGCTAATAGGGACAATAGGAAATCAGTAACTTCTTATGTTTTTACACTGTGTAATGGATGTATCATAAATTTTCAAGAAATAGATGTTTAGCACTATTCCAAAGGATATCAATGGTTTCCCTGCACCAATTGGTCATAATGACAACACCATTGCGCCAGAACTTGTCGAGCTTGATATTTTAGCCACCAAAAAGACATTTGATCATGAAGATGCCTAAATCTTGGGAAGCTTTGAAATGGCTTATGAGATATCTTAAAGGGACAGCTAATGTGGGTTTGCTGCTAATAGGGACAATAGGAAATCAGTAACTTCTTATGTTTTTACACTGTGTAATGGATGTATCATAAATTTTCAAGAAATAGATGTTTAGCACTATTCCAAAGGATATCAATGGTTTCCCTGCACCAATTGGTCATAATGACAACACCATTGCGCCAGAACTTGTCGAGCTTGATATTTTAGCCACCAAAAAGACATTTGATCATGAAGATGCCTAAATCTTGGGAAGCTTTGAAATGGCTTATGAGATATCTTAAAGGGACAGCTAATGTGGGTTTGCTGCTAATAGGGACAATAGGAAATCAGTAACTTCTTATGTTTTTACACTGTGTAATGGATGTATCATAAATTTTCAAGAAATAGATGTTTAGCACTATTCCAAAGGATATCAATGGTTTCCCTGCACCAATTGGTCATAATGA
>CAVNYN010289460.1:0-88919 GCA_963692815.1 Nyctanthes arbor-tristis | reverse complement strand
TCAATGGTTTCCCTGCACCAATTGGTCATAATGACAACACCATTGCGCCAGAACTTGTCGAGCTTGATATTTTAGCCACCAAAAAGACATTTGATCATGAAGATGCCTAAATCTTGGGAAGCTTTGAAATGGCTTATGAGATATCTTAAAGGGACAGCTAATGTGGGTTTGCTGCTAATAGGGACAATAGGAAATCAGTAACTTCTTATGTTTTTACACTGTGTAATGGATGTATCATAAATTTTCAAGAAATAGATGTTTAGCACTATTCCAAAGGATATCAATGGTTTCCCTGCACCAATTGGTCATAATGACAACACCATTGCGCCAGAACTTGTCGAGCTTGATATTTTAGCCACCAAAAAGACATTTGATCATGAAGATGCCTAAATCTTGGGAAGCTTTGAAATGGCTTATGAGATATCTTAAAGGGACAGCTAATGTGGGTTTGCTGCTAATAGGGACAATAGGAAATCAGTAACTTCTTATGTTTTTACACTGTGTAATGGATGTATCATAAATTTTCAAGAAATAGATGTTTAGCACTATTCCAAAGGATATCAATGGTTTCCCTGCACCAATTGGTCATAATGACAACACCATTGCGCCAGAACTTGTCGAGCTTGATATTTTAGCCACCAAAAAGACATTTGATCATGAAGATGCCTAAATCTTGGGAAGCTTTGAAATGGCTTATGAGATATCTTAAAGGGACAGCTAATGTGGGTTTGCTGCTAATAGGGACAATAGGAAATCAGTAACTTCTTATGTTTTTACACTGTGTAATGGATGTATCATAAATTTTCAAGAAATAGATGTTTAGCACTATTCCAAAGGATATCAATGGTTTCCCTGCACCAATTGGTCATAATGACAACACCATTGCGCCAGAACTTGTCGAGCTTGATATTTTAGCCACCAAAAAGACATTTGATCATGAAGATGCCTTCTCCAAGTTTTATTTGGATTTTGTTACGTTTGCTTGACTAGAATTTCAATCTAGTTGTTATGCTGCCCCACTCCCTGACAAAGTATAGCAATGGAAGCTCTGACGGTAAAAAAAAAAAAAAAAGAAAAGGCCTAATTGAGAGGATAGCTTATCTCACAAAGCATCGTGGCCAGAAAACAGAGGAAGAAGATCACTGAGAAGACTCGGGTGCTTGATAAGCTTACACCAAGTAGATAGAACATGAACACTATAAAAATGTTTTAAACAGCTTATAAATAGACCAAGTGCTTGCACACTAAAGTTGGAATTCTTGAATTCATGGGATAAGAGTTGGTAATTTAACTTACTTAATTTGCAGTAGTAGCTAATTAGGATGGAAGAAAAACACATAATCACAAATAAACAATGATAAAAAAGGTAAACAAGAGATGCAAATCTAACCTTCTGCCATGATGTTGTTGGATAAATTTTTTCTGGACTTATCAAACCTTCTTCTTTTTCTTTATTGCTTGTTGATTATTGCTTCAAAATCTCCTTTTAGCCCAACATTTGAGGAAAATTGAAGAAGTTCTAGATCGTCCAATTAAGTCACCACCACAAAATAAAAAATTATCATTGGAAGACAAGCACCTTGTAATGTTAAGAACAATACAAGGAAAAACACACTTCTCAAAAATTTTATTGTGAAGTTCCATAATTTAAAACCAAGAGAATCACAAAAATACTTTCAAAACCCATAATCCATGAAGGTGAAGTTGTTTTCATGAAAATGGAAAAGGAATCACACATGTACCTAAAAAATCATTGCCTCGGATAGTTGTATCTGAATAAGAAGTGATCAAACATATACATTTACGAGCCATTTCAACAATCCAATAATGTCCAGACCCTATTACGGCACACCACTGATGCTATAGTTACTATAGTTATACTATAATGGAGATGGTCTTCTTGCAATAAGTTGCTCAAATGAGGCATGTGTACTCTTTTTCCCCTCCAATCTCTTCATCTTATTTGCACCTTAGAACTATTTGAAGCTGTGAATATAAGATGCATGGAAATGCCAATTCTTTAACATTTTTAAAGGATAAAAACTTGCTCACTCTTTTTCCCAAAAAAAGGCTCATTGATAAGGCATGCATCAAAGGACCCCTACCCTTTGATATTCAATTCCCCCCGCCCCAAAAAAAACCCATCAAACGCTTCCTATTTTTTAATATCTCTCTAATCACATTATAAATATAATAGTTAAAAAAATGAATATTCATAAATAAAAGATAGTGCCATTAACATGTAGTCTAACATCTGAGTAAAATACGACAAGGGAGTATCAGGTGATGATGCATGCTTATTCACAAAAATGAATGACAATAAAAATATAACACAATCAAAGCATATAAAATTGACTTAAACCCTCAAAGCAAGTCTCCAAATGTGATCAAATTGACTTAAACCCGCATAAAATTACTTAAACTATCATTCAACAAAAGGAACTCACTTTAGTAATGTTGATAGCTATGACATTCAATTAGATTGAAAGGAATGGCATCATAAACATACATGATAAACATACATGATAAATGTTGACCAATGATTTGTTTGTAAAGATACAATTCAAACTTTGGTTTTGCAGAGCAGCTGAATTAAAAAGGCCACTAGAATTGTTTCCATTTTAGTTCTTTTGCCACAAAAATTGATTTAAGGAATTGTGATAGTCGATGGTGAAAGGCTACTAAAGATCCATCATAAAATGTATTAGATCTTCCGATCCATCATAAAATTGATCCATCATACATGATAATCCCTTAGTATACTCTTTCAAAGACATCTACATTTCATATTATTGCAACTAAAAGCTTCAATTCCATTTCAGTCTAGGAAAGATATTTGCAGCTGGTATTTCATTTCCTTGCTTTGTATAATCATGTGCTCTAACTATGTAAACATGTAGGAAGATATACCTTGAAGACATGAAAAGCACCCTCTACGAAACATCGCATTTTTATTAGCTTCATTATTGAGTCAGAATTCTTCAAAGACTTGGATAAAGTCTAAAATATCTTAAATTAAATAAGCAAGCTTTGAAAGAAATAAACCTCGGAGAGCTTGTCAAATATAGTAACTCAAAGAGCAATGGAGGTAATGAATGTAGTAGTCAAATACATGATTTATACAAAGCTCATGAGAGGTTGGAAATCATGACCCTAAAGAATTTCAAATCCAACCAATGTATTGTTTTAAGAGAATATAAATTTTCACCAAGAAGTGACCCAAGTAACTAATGAAACACAATTGATAATATAAATCACTGTTAGACCTTCTTAAATAGTGCTATAAACGAAGTCCTAAAAAATTTGGCCTCTAAAAAGAAATATAAATCAATTAGGGCTGCTGTTTGCACCAAAATCATAAACAAAACTTCCGTAACTGAAATTTTATGTGAATTAGTATTTTATAAAATTTGTGAAAATATATTAAGGGTAAGAGATTTTAAAAGGTGAAAAAAATTTACCTGAAATTTACCTTAAATATTGTGGTTGATGACGATTATCCAAGGCCAACAATTTGAAATATAAGAAGTCAGCCAATCAAAATATTAACAGATACGAATTCAATTGATAACCATATCCGAATTAGGTAAACAGATCGCCAAGGAGCCTCTATAATTAGGTTTTAGAGGATTGGTAAAAATCTTCCATAATAGCAGTTGATTAATTCTAGAAACATAGGAGGCAAGGAGGATTAGGGCTCTTACTAAAGATTATTCAAAAAGTAGAGATTTGCAATTTTTGATTTAAACCAATCAAAATCAGAGCAAAAGATGAGCATACTCGACAGTAATATTCATTGGATTTGAAAAAAAAAAATTAGGCATCAAACAAAGGGTTAATCTGCTTGGATTTTTTTATCCAAATCAGACATCTTCGAAATGGGGGATTTGGATTGAATTGAAATTGAAAGAGCAAAATAGTGGCACAAATGACGGAGAAGATTTGGGGGAATCAGGGCCATTCAATGAAATGAAGAATAAAATGGTTAAAATATAAAAAAGGAAATCTTAAATGTATACTAATTAATTCAAGTGAATAAAATAAAAAAATAGAAATCAATAGCTAAGATAAGTGGATAAAACCAAGGGCCAAGATTGGAGTTCCAGATTTAGCTTGTGAGTTTGGACGGGGAAAAAAGGAGATAGCTATCCTCTCTTTAAGTATATATAGATAGATTAGATCAAGTATGCTTCACTTTCTAGACGGTCAGTATTAAAGATAATCCCTCATTGAATAAAAACAAAATAAATAACTAATATATAGAAAGTGTTTGGGCTGGTCCCTTAACGGGTTAGCTTAATCTTTCAAGCTAGAGCCTCAAGCCTTTGCAATGGATATGTATGAAATGCAACTCTATAATTTTTCAGTCATAGCTATATCATCAAAACAAATCTTAAGATATGTGTTAATAACAAAAATCTTGTAATATTGGTATTCTTAATTTTTATCTAAGTGTCAAAATTTTGTTACATATTTTTGCATGACAATATTAACGTGTAATATTTCTTAAAGCATGCAAATTTTATGCCTTGGCTGAAAAGTAGGTACTTTGGTTGATAACGACGTAAACAGGATAAGAGAGATAGATAGTATACCTGCAATGACGTCAGCATCATCAGTGGCTTGCTCATGTGTCATGGCAAAGACTTGTGCCTTTCCCTTCTTGTTTTGGTCAACGTTTTTATTTGGCTCAGAGTTCTGAGCAAGTACAGCATGACATGCATTGGCAAAATGACCCAGCTTGCCACATTTGTAGTAAACACCTTTTCTGAATAGGCATTCACCCTGATGATACTTCTTACCCGTAAGGCACTAAAAGGTATCATTACTAATTGAACTCTAGTAGGTCCAGTGTAGAGCTTCTTGTTGGGAGGTCGATTCCCTTTTTGAGTTCAAGACTGACAATGATTGTACCACTTTCTTTTTCCCTAATGCTTCTAATAGTTTTGACATCCCAATCCACCAAATTTTCAGGAAGAAAAATCCACTGCCTGGGCCTTTCTCACCACTTCTCGATATGTGGGTAGCTCAAGTATGGTTACAATTGGGTGGATTTCTGCTCGTAAGCCCCTTCCAAATCGCCGTGCCTTCATTGCCTCTGTACTGACCAGATATGGGGCATATCGAGACAAATCCTCAAACTTTCTTTCACACTCCATGATATCAGAGTCTCCTTGGGTTAGATGCATGAACTCCATTTCCTTAAGATCTCCCAGAGCTTGGAGAAAATATTTGTCTATTATGTCCTTTTTGAATTGTTCCCAACTGAGGTTACGTTGTTATTCCTCAGTCCTTGTTTAACAAACTGACTCCCACCGATGGCTAGCACTCCCTACCAACATGAATTCTGCACATGACACCTTCAAATCTTTGAGACAGGAGATGTATCTGATGATCTTTTCGATGTCTTGCGGCCACTCCTCTACAGTAAGTAGGCAATTGCCCCCATCAAAGGTGGCGGTTTGTATCGTCAGAATTGTTCAGTCACTGGTAGTGGCTTGGTTGCTAGTGGTATCATAGGCATAGTGGTAGGGGCGTCGACTCTCTAAGTTCTTCAAAAGCTTGAAGCAAGTCACGCAACATACTAGCCTGACTTTGTCGTGGCATTTTCGTTTACAAATAAAATTTAAAGCCTAAATAGGTAGGGTTTTCTAATATCTTTTAGTCAAATCGAGAGGACCAGAATGATATCTCTTATAAAAAATAGTCATACTTTATAGTATCTAAAGAAATATTTTGCTCGACTCGCTTTTCTTTCAGTATCAGATTTAATTTACTTCTCATCTTTAATATCATTAAATATTCATATGAAAATCCGATAACCATAAGTTTAAAATTCTAAAACTTCTTTCTTACCTCAGAGTCGATGTGGAGTGGAGCGGTGACAATGGCATCAAATATTTATTTATTTTTTTTAAACTTTGCAAGCCTACAGAAAACGTGGACCCGCTCCGATACCAAGGTGAAATCCCCCGAATTTGAAAAAGTGCTCGGGTTTCTAGTTTGATTTTTCTTGCTAATTTTTTAAAATCATAAAATGCGGAAAAAGATAAAATTCAATAATGTAAGTTTTTGACAAGTGCTGAAGATAACAATAGAATATCACTCTTTGACAATTGTAGCAAAATAAGTGGAGGTCTAAAATGTTTTCTCCATGATTAAAAGACAATTTCCAAAAGATTAATTTTTCAAAACATGATTTAATTGGGGCCACCGCTCGTTATTCTGCCACCGGCTCTGAAACTTGAAATTTGTTAGATTGGAAAGAATGCGTATTTTAAATATTTAGTACACCTCGTGTAGCATTCATATTCATATCACAATAATACACACAACCATACAAACTAACATGTTTTTTAATAAGCACGAAATTCGTATGTCTTTTAACAGGCGAGACCTTTTAATAGGTTAATATCATAAAGTGCCTTTTAATAGGTGGGACCTTTTAATAGGTCAAATAACTCTTATGCCTTTTAATAGGCAATAACATAAAATTCACATCAATCATGTACATCACTATAATATGAATCAATAATAGTATGCATGTTTAAGAGAAATAGTGTTTGAAGTAAAGGAGTCTACCTTGGAGTGTTTCAAGTAGAGCTCTAAATTCTTTAAAAGTAAGTTTTTCAACTATCCAAGCACTCCGTCTAGCCAATAAAGGAAATCAATTAGGATTAGAATTCATAATTTAAGGTTTTATGGTATAATTAATATTTAAGGACTAAGTTAGAGGGCTTCAAAATTAATTGTTCGAATTACATTGAGGGTTAATTTAATTTTAATTAATAGTTTGAGGACTTATGTGATTAGCATTAAATGTTTTAAGGACTAATTATATAAAATTTGAAAGTTTGGGGTTAATTACACAAATTTAAAAGTTTAGGGGGCCAAAATTAATTATTTAAGAGTCATGGGGACTGAGTTTGATTGAGATAATAACTTTTGGGGTCAGATCAAATTACTTGAAAATGTCTTGGGTCAAGACTAGAGTTGACCAATTAATTAGGACTTACTTGTATGTTTTTATATTTTTCAGGGACTAAAATGTAAAAACACAAAGGTTAAAGATTTAGATCTAAATTCTTTCTGTTTTTACACACTGGGAAAGAACAGAGAACGTACAGGGGAGCCAAACCGTGGCTGGGATTTTTAGTTCCAAATTTTCCAACCAAAATATTGAAAGTAAGTTTTTAAAGGTATGGTGGTGATTTTCGGTGAAGAGAGTCGGCGGTTATGGCGATTTTCTGGTAAATTTACATATTCATGTTCCTCACAATGAGGGAAAGCTATAGAAACCTATTTTTCTAAGTTTGGTAAAAGATTGAATATGAGCCAAAAATTGGGTTTTTTGGTTTCAAATGAGCTCACTGGTTTTCGAAATTGTTTTTTCTTTCTTTTTTTTTTTTTTTGGCTAACTGATATTTATGAAAGAATGAAGAATGTATAGATGAAATCTTTGTGAAGTGTATAAATCATGTGGTGGCGGCGTAAGTTACATTGTAGGAACAATGGATAAATGTAGAAGAATGGGAGGAGTGTTACCTTTGTTCTTGTTGGAAATTTTTGATGTATTGCTTGACTCTATTTTGCTAGCCTTGAGTTTCATGTGTTTGCAAGAAGGAGAAAATGAGTGTTAGTTTTTGTTGAAGAAGAAGAACAAGAAGATAGAGAGAGTGGGAGAAGAGTTACCTGATTTTCTTTTGTTTGAAACTCAAATAAGTGAATAGTGTTAGTTGGGGAATTTATATGGAGCCTAATTGGAAGTGACCTGGGGACTAGTGTGCAGGTTTTACGAAGTTTTGACTTAGTAGAAAATTATTAAAAGTTGAAATTCATATTGTATAATGTTGATGGCTCAATTGGAGTTAATTCGGTGAACTTTGAATTATTGGAGTCGGATTTAGCTTTCATGTTAGATTACAATTTTTTTCTATTCTTGTAATATTATTTCATTTGGCTTAAATGGGCACGTCATCGAAGTATGACTATTTAACTCTATTTGGGTGCGTCATAGCGACACGTGGATTAAAATAAAATTTTTCAGTAGAAAACTTTTAGGTCGCTACAAATGTTGTCCCAGCTGTTTTTGTATATGGATATACACCTAAGTAAAATGAAATTCCAAAACATTGAACAACTTAATCAAGTTGTTGACTAGTGACGGATGAAAGTCAATTCTTTTTCTCAAGATAAGCCTGTCTAAGATCGATACATAAAAACAAGTCTTCCAAATTAATGATCTCTGGGGTGAAAAATATTAGTTCAGGAAGATTAAATTCATTCAACTAAGAACTTTGATTCAAATTTAAGGTTAATTTTATGAGAGTGAAGCATATTGAATCAATATAAAATCTTAAATTAAATCAAAACATCAAAAATACCTATTTGTTATTTCAAAATAAAATTGAAAATGTGTATAGAGTAGGGAAAGCTTTGGTAGTGAATACATAATATAACCTTCAATTTCAGGTAAAAATGTAAACATACAAGGTGCAAATTCGTTATAATCTACATATACTGTTGTTCTTCTATTTCTAAACCCGAAAACTCAAGTTAGTTTAAAAGCCATAGTCGCCGGAGTTTGGTAAACCTATGTGACCGAATTTTGCAAAACTCAGTTATCTTGCCTCCAATTTGGAATTATGTAACTGGATTTTTCGAAGCCGTAATCCTCACTTTTCATTGGGGGTGTAATTAAGATATTAAGTTGAGGGCTTTTTGGTCATTTACGTCGCGTGATCTTCCATGTGGTGCCAAAGGTCCTCCTTCTGTGAAACTGAAGGGGGCTTTATTTATAGACCCCAAGTAGCGCAAATGATAGCAAAGTTGGAAGGAAAATGTAACGCCCAGATTCTAAGCACCCAGAACGTTAACAATATTTGCTTTCTTTTCAAAATAAATATATTAAAAGCGGGTAAAATATGCGAAAAAATAATTCTCATAATCTTGGAAATAATATCATGAAGAAAACCTTATTAATGCCAAGAAATGGAGAATTTAAGATATTCATCAATAAATAAATAGTGTCTAATTTATTCGAAAATAAATTCTAAATTAATTTAAAGCCTCCACTGCTCAACGCATCTCCTCTAACCCTGAATCTGCAAAATATTTTAATTGGAAAGAGTGAGTACTTCATAAAAATACTCAGTAGTCTCAAGGTAAATTAATTAATTTATACCACAGATATACATATAAACATACAACTACATAATTATCTCAGTAATGTTCTTTACTTGAAAACAAGTATCGTATAGTATAAATGTAAGTTTCCAACTCTCATCTCATGTTGCAAAGCAAGTAAATACAAGCACATAGTAATCAAGTCTTTCATGCATATCATAAATACTCTCGTCTCATCTCGTCGTAAGCATAAAACAATTAAGCTCATGCATATAATAAAATACATAAATCACATATTCACATGCATATTCATAGCACAGATCTATTAATATTGTGCATATTTTGTAAATAACTAGGAAATTGAGACTACCTAAAACTTTATAAGCTGGGCAAACTTTGCAAGAAACTTATTTGTTTACTGATCTTCACGCCTTGCCTAGTCAAAAGAAAATAAATTATTTTAGTGTTGAAGAAATAATACTTTATGAAAAAGGAAATAAACTTTAAGGACTAAATTAAAACACTAGAATAGTTTAGAACTGGGACTAAAAAGGTGGATGGCAAATTCCAAGGCTGAATTCGTGAAAACAAAAAGTTAGGAACCCTTTCTAACCAAACTGGAAAACTGAGGATTGAAATGAATAAATCTGGAACTCGAGGACTGATTTTAGGAAACGCTGAAAATATGGGGCCCTGAATGCAAAATCAATTTACAAAAAACCCCAAATGGACTCACAGTTGCAGAATGATGGCCAAAATCAGGTTTGGGGTTTTTCGAAGGTGAATAAGACGTGTGACTAGTACACGGCGAAATCGACCCGGCGAGAGGGGCTCCAACGAGGGGGTGAGTGAGGGGTGGTCGGGACTGGGTTTGTCAAGGGCTCGTAGGGGTTCATCCGAGTGTTTGTTCGTGTGAGAGGCGCAGCCTTAGGTTTGAAATTTGGGGTTGTGGCTCAGGAGATCAAGAGGGAACCGCAGGTGTGAGGCTCAAGTGACAGAGGAGGTCGCGAGTCTCAGTGTTTGACTGCAAAAAGAGATCGGAAGATCCTTCTGGTTTCATGAGATTCCAGCAGACAACTGAAATTTTCAGCGGGATTCGGCTCGGTGAACTCCACAGCTTCTTTCTTTTTTTTTTCCTTTTCTGTGGGTTCTAATTTCGGGGTTAAAAGGCATGGCTGGCTTTGCCCAAGGGGTGGAGGTGGATTTGGTTGATAGAATTCTGGCGCGGCAATAGTGGCCCAACCGGCAGTGAGGCTGGGGTGCAATGGTGATGGCCGTGTGTAATTATGTACCTATCTATGTATGTACCTGTGTAAATGTTATTTTCTTGGGTGTATGAATGTAAAAGCCAATGTTGTAAACTGCAAAAAAATGTTTATGTGTAAATCTGTGTGTGAATTTGATGCACTTCTATCTATTTGGGTAAAGAACAGAAGCAAGCATTGGTGTGGAAGAGAAAGAAAGTACCAATGCTTGACCCAGAGAGAAAACTATGAATTTGCTGAAATTGTGGGCAGAAGGAGTGTATGAATTGGCTAAATCTATAGGCTTAGTGATCTAGTTGTCTTTGGTTGCCATGTAGAAAAGGTTTACATTGAGTTGAAGTGCGAATTGATGGGAGATTGAATTCTTGGCTTTTTGTGTGAATTGAAATTTGTATTTCCCTGAAACGTGCAGTTGAATTGGATGAGTAATAGAATTTTGATTTTATTTAAAAAAGCTCTAATTGAATTATATCTAAAGACTATTAATTAAATTAGATTTTTAGTCAAAATAATAGAATTATATTGTGTGTGTACATAAATCATTAATAAAAATTGTAGGATAATTTTGTAACATTTGACTTGCTTTTGTGATCGGTGTAAAGAAATACTTCAAGCTTTTGTAATCGGTGTAAATCTAACACTTGCTCCCATACAAGTAGTGACGCCATATTTTTAGAGCATGCATTGTTGCTACAAGCTCTAAGTCGTGAGTGGCGTATTTCTGCTCATGTATTTTCAACTATCTTGAAGCGTAGGCTACCACCTCTCCACGATGTATCAAGACACATCCCAAACCGTGTTTAGATGCATTGGTATAGATAACAAATCCTTCAGTACCATCAAGAATAGTCAACACTAGAGCTGACACTAACCTCATCTTTAATTCCTGAAAACTCTGCTCACACTTGTCTGTCCATTGAAATTTAACACCCTCCGTGTCAGCTGAGTCATAGGGCCTGCTATCTTGGAGAAACCCTTGATCAAACGTCGGTAGTAGCCAGCCAACCCTATAAAGCTTCTCATATCTCCAGCATTAATAGGTGTCGGCCCATGCGTCATAGCCTCAACTTTAGCAGAATCAACTTCAATACCTTTGGCTATCACGGCATGACCTAAGAATCCGATCCTCTCAAGCCAAAATTCACATTTTTTAAATTTGGCATACAACTCAAAGTGCCCAGCAAAATCCTCAAATGCTCCGCATGCTGTTTTGGATCCCTCGAGCAAACTAGCATGTCATCGATAAAGATGATGACGAATTTGTCTAGATACTAGTGAAAGACTCAATTCATCAAATCCATGAACACTGCAGGGGCATTTGTGAGACTAAATGGCATCATTGTGAATTCGCAGTACCCATATCGAGTCCTAAATGCCATTTTAGGTATGTCCACTAGCTTGATCTTCAACTAATGTTATCCAGATCTGAGACTGATTTTCGAGAATACTGCTATACCTTTAAGCTGATCGAGTAAGTCTTCAGTCCTGGGGAGAGGATAGTTATTATTTATTGTCAACTTATTGAGTTAAAGATAATCGATACACATTCTTATGCTGCTATCTTTCTTTTTGACAAATAGAACAGGCACTCCCCAAGGGGACACACTCAGTCTGATGAAACCCTTCTCCAATGACTCCTCCAGTTGAACATTCAATTTCTACAACTCATTAGGTGCTATATGATATGGAGCTTTAGACATTGGTGCTATCCCGAGTACCAGACCTATGGCAAATTCCACCTACTTGTCTGGTGGAATGCCTAGTAGATCTTTTGGGAAAACATTAGCATACTCACAAACTACTGGTACTCGGTCTAGAGTGATTTCAGTTGTTAGCTTACCCTGAAGGCTAATCAAATATCCCTGGCAACTGCCCTTCTCCAAAAGCTCCTCGGCTTACATAGTTGATATGAGGCAAGTGCTCTGACCTTTGAACCATAGAATCTAAATAACTCTTTCCCACTTTTGTGAAACACCACTTCCTTCTCATGACACATGATGGTAGCGCGGTTATTACTTAACCAATCCAGACCCAATATTACATCAAAGTCCTTCATTTCAATTACGTTTAGATCTGCTTTCAATATTAGTCCGTCAAAGTCAATTGTTACTGCCCTAACTATCTCATTCGTCTTAATAGTTCTCCCTGAAGGAGGGTGAACCTCAAGTGAACTGCCCGTTCTCTCTCTTACCAATTTTAGTTTAGCTAAGCATGAGGTAGATATAAAAAAATGTGTGACACCTGAGTCTATTAGAACATACACAGGAATACAAGAAACAAATAGTATACCTATTATCATATAACGTTGGTATCAAAGAACTGCACATGACAAACATTTAAATCACAACATGTACAGGAATACAACAAAAATTAGTATACCTGCTACCATATTAGTATTATTGATGGCATCCTCATGCGTCATGAGAAATACACGGGCCTTTCCTTTTTTAGTCTGTAGTTTGCTCCTCTTTTGGTCAGTGTTCTGAGCAGAAGTGTTTGGACAATTAGAGGTGTTTGGACAATCAGATGAAAAATGGCCCGGCTGACTGCACCTATAACAAACTCTCTTACCCCATAGGCAATCTTCCCTGTGTAGCTTCTTGCAGATGGGGCATGGTGGGATTGTGTTACCAGTCTGTCTACCAGCCAGCTGACCTTGTATTTTGCCTCTTTTTGGATGTCTGATTCCTGTTCTGGCCCTGACTTGGCCCTTGCCAGTTCTTTTTACCCTGATTCTACTGATTGTCCTTACTCCCTGGACCACTGTACTGTGCCTCAGAATACACTAATTTCTAAGCCATCTTTACAACTTGCCCATACGTGGACAATGAGTGAAAGCAAAGGATCCAGCCAACGTCTGGGTGTAAGCCCCTCTCAAACCTCCGAGCATTCATGGCCTCTGTGCTCAAATCTCTTCAAACTTCTTTTCGTATTCGGTGACGTCCAGGTTGCCCTGCATCAAGTACAAGAACTCAGTCTCTTTATGATCCTGGAGAGCTTATGGGAAATATTTATCTATCAGATCCATTTTAAATTGCTCCCAAGTCAAGCTCCTTTGTTCCTGCTCAGTCCTAGTCCTGCAAACGGACTCCCACCAGTGGCCGGCATGCCCTTCAAGCATAAATTCTACACATAGCACCTTCCGATCATTAGGGCACGAGATGTGGTGGAAAATTTTCTCAATGGACCTTATCCATTTTTTTGCAGCAAAGGGGTCATTGCCACGATCAAACTTAGGTGACTTGTATCTATAGAACTGCTCCACAATGGACTGAGGCCGGGCAGCTTGGGCTACAGGTGCCTGTTGTCTAAGATCCTGCACTGCTTGAAGTAAGTGCCTCATCAGGTTGGCTTGTGCATTTCCTCGTGACATTTCCTTTACATAGGCAAATAAAACGAGTTTATCTCCATTATTGTCAATCCACAATACAACCGTACGTATATAACAGACAAAGCCATCATAAATAAAGCAAACGGAAACTTTATTTCATTAATCACTGAACATCATCTAATGAGGAGTACAATAAACGAATAGAATTGTGAACTGAAATGAATGCTACCATAACCTATAGTTTTCATCTATCAATCATGCCCTCTACCCATCAAACCATCCATTTCTCCCACTGCCTGCCGGTGATGTGCTAGGAGTGTAAGTAGGGGTGCTTCCACCTGGCGATGTACTGGGGATATGCTCATATGGCCCATACACTCTGGACTAGGTATCAAAGACCTCATGGTCCTCATCTAGCGCTATCCCCTCCTCATCCACAAATTCTTGTACTAGTTCAGGGATGGGCATTGGCACAGGTGTATCCCCTCACATCTCCAGCTCGTCACAGAAGGTCTAGTAGTCAACGTCCACCTCATGACGCTCTCTCAACTCCCCAAGTAGTTGGGAGACCTGTGGGCACCGGTTCTCTGGAAATGTAGATATCAAGTGACCAATAGAGTCTATATTATTTGTCCTAAACCCATTGGCAATGGTTTTATGACGTGCCATATTATATCCAAGTACATGTTCTGATACGGTAGCTCCAAGCGCAAACTTATATGACTGTGTACCTATGGAAGATCATATAGGTCCTTGCCCTGAACACTTGTGTCCTACCTCTCGTCATAGGTGCTATATTTGAAAGTACCATTTGCAAAGCCCAGCTAAGTATTACTATTTTTGTCAGCTTAAGCTAATTTCAAGGACTACAAAATTGAAATCATCAAATCTTTCCCACTTAAAAATAATTACGTATTTTGCCCAGTTATGCTTAAACTTGATTCTTTCATAAAGTTGAATACAATTCTTCTTTTTTAAATATCCGTCTTATAAAGTCTCATAAACAAATATGCATTCGACATAACATCATAAATACTTTCAAAACCAAGAATTATCTCAAACCAATAAATCTTTCTTTTACCTTCATAGTTAACGGCGGAAGCAATGGTAGTGGCAACCTATAAAAATTATTGTCTTTATTTCAGTGAAAATCACCTTTTTTTTCTTTTGAAAAATTTATTTTGCAAGTCCGTAGAAACGTTCTCCTGCTCTGATACCGAACTGTGACACCTGAATTCCAAGTACTCGGAACGTTAATAATATTTTCTTTCTTTTCAAAATAAATATATTAAAAGTTGGCAAAATATGCGGAAAAATAATTCTTAATCTTGGAAATAATATCACAAAAAAAAACTTATTAATGCCAAGAAATAGGGAATTTATTCATCAATAAATAAATAGTGTTTAATTTATTCGAAAATAAATTCCAAATTAATTTAAAGCCACCACTGCTCAATGCATCTCCTCTGACCCTGAACCTGGAAAATATTTAATTTGAAAGAATGAGTACTTTACAGGAATACTCAGTAGTATGGGCGCAAATTAATTAATTTATACCAAAGATATACCTATAAACATGCAACTACTTGATTAGTTTAGTAACGTTTTTTACTCGAAAACAAGTATCATATAGTAAATGCTAGTTTCTGACTCTCGTCTCATGTTGTAAAGTAAGTAAATACTAGCGCATAGTAATAAAGTATTGCATGCATATCATAAATATTTTTTTCTTGTCTCGTCTTAAGCATAAAGCAATTAAGCTCTAATAAACACATAAATCACATAGTCACATGCATACTCATGGCACTGATCAATTAATATTGTGTATATTTTGAAAACTTAGGATTGAAATGAATAAATCGGGAACTTGAGGACTGACTTTAGGGAACGTAAAAAACCTAGGGCCCTAAATGGAAAATCAATTTACAAAACACCCCAAATGGACTCACAGTTGTAGAACGATGCCCAACACCAGGTTTGGGGTTTTTCAAATGTGAATAAGGTGTGCGACTATTACAGGCGAAATCGACTTGATGAGAGGGACTTCAGCTAGGGGGTGAACAAAGGGTGGTCAGGACTGGGTTTGTTGAGGGCTCGCCGGTGTTTATCTGAGTGTTGGTTCGAGTGAGAGGCGAAGCCTTGGGTTCAAAATTTGGCGTCGTGGCACAGGAGATCGAGGGGTAGCCGCAGGTGTGAGGCTCAAGGAACTGAGGAGGTCGCGAGTGTCAGTGTTCAACTGCAAAAGGGGTTCAAAAATCTGGCTGGTTTGATGAGATTCCAGTGAAAAACGGAGTTTTCCAACAGGATTCGGCTAGGCGAACTCCATGTTTTCTTTTCTTTGTTTTTTTTTCCCCTTTTTTGTGGGTTCTGGTTTCAGTGTTCAAAGGCGTGGCTGGCTTTAGCCAAGGGGTAGAGGTGGATTTGATTGATAGAATTCTGGCGCGGCAACAGTGGCCCAACCGACGGTGAGGCAGGGGTGCGGTGGTGATGGCCGGGTGCAATTGTGTACCTATCTATCTATGTACCTATGTAAACTGTATTTTCTTGGGAGTACGTATCTAAAAGCCAATGAATGTAAACTGCCAAGATGTACTTCTATCTATTTAGGTAAAGAACAGAAGCAAGCATTGGCGTGGAAAAGAAAGAAAATACCAATGCTCGAACCAGAGAGAAAACTATGAATTTGTTGAAATCGTGAGTGGAAGGAACCTATGAATTGGCTAAATCTATAGGCTTAGCGCTCTAGCTGTCTTTGGTTGCCATGTAATAGAGGTTTGCATTGAGTTGAAGTGGAAATAATTGATAGGAGATTGAATACTTGGCTTTTTGTGAATTGAAATTTGTATTTCCCTGAAACGTGCAGTTGAATTAGATGAGTAATAGAATTTTGATTTTATTTAAATAAAGCTCTAATTGAATTATATCTATAGTTTATTAATTAAATTAGATTTTTAGTCAAAATAATAGAATTATTTAGTGTGTGCATATGTATAAATCATTAATAAAAATTACCGGATAATTTTGTAACATTTGAAAATAAAATGTTTTTATGACTAGACGAGCGCGAAATAAAATAAACCTTAAAATATGTGAGATTATAACGACACATAATCATTTAATAAAATTTTATTCTTGAAATTTTCCGGTCACTGTAGAAAAGGGCCATTCCACAACCAAACAAGACAAATCCATTTTCCTTGACCAAGAAACAACCCCACCGCAAAGAAATAAACCACAACTTTCAACACCACTCGCCACAATTAGAACCCAGCCTCCACGACCGAACCCCTCAGCCCTTTTCACCTCGACAGTTAACCACCCAAAGGACTTACTGTAACCGGTAAGGATATTTTATATTAGTTTGTGCTCAAGAGTATATTAATGTGTATTTTGACGAAATTATACCGAGGTGACCGGATCCAACATTTTCAACACCTCCAATTCAAATCCCCGCCTTTGAAACACCTCTTAACTTTGAAACACGCATCAGCTCACCGTCCACTGTTAGCTACGTGACAAAACCCTTTGGCATCGAAGCCCCTCAATGCCCAACAAATTATGACTAAAACCACCATAGTTTAGTGGCTGGAATGGAAGAATACAGCTCAGCACCAAAATTTCATGGTGACCAATCTTAATTACTGGTCTTAGAATTTCTCCGGCTAGATTCAAAGTTGGTGAACAAGTATCTTGGTGGCTTGCATGGTATATAATATTCTCTATGATGTTGAGGGGCTCCAGTGGCGGTAGGTTTTCTCACTTGGTTGACAGTAGATGGTGAGGTGGTGGGTATTTCAAAGTCAACAGTGAGATGTGTTTCAAAGATGGGGATCTGAATTGGAGGTGCTGAAAATATTGTTTTACTTGCTCTGGCGGAGTGGGTTCTTTAGGTGGTCGGTCGATGATGAGGAAAGTGTTGAAGTCAATTATGAAAAGGGCAATAGAGGGTTTGGGCGAAGTGGTTAGGTTCTGATTTCGGGAGCTAGGGCTGAAATTGTAGTTTAAATTTTTGGTGGTGGGGCCCTTTATTCCAACTTGGCTGCCACATATGTTCATAGGCTCCATAATGGAGCCCCTTGGGTTTCATAGAAAAAGATGCCAAAGGTGAAGTGTTTCTAGCATTTTTCTACACTTCTTTTATTGAAACTAATAATGATTACCAAACATATAAATAATGCTATTTTGGTAAAAGGGTAAAAAGTAACTTTTCAAATTTACTATAAAACTAAAGACAATATCAAGGGATAGAAAGGGAAAATAGAGAAGAGAGTAGTGAGGAAATGTTCACTTTTTGTTGATTATCAAAATGAAGCGTAGAAGCCCGGTATTTATAGATCAATGAAGGGCCATAGTAGGCATACAAACATGGTTGTATCTGACCCCAAGCTCAACTATCTTGAGCTTGGGCCCAAACAGCTTGAGGGCCCAATTTCATGAAACTTAATTTTTATTGTGTGCTCTTCCGATCTTTTAACTTATTTTCAACTCGTTTTTGAGTAATTAGCATATTTAATACTTAAATATCGTCCATGTTTACAAATATCTCCAAATTGATTGCTGTCTCATACATTTAGTGACCAAACCCATTAAAGATCATTTAATTTTTTTAAGCCTAGTATTTAAAGAAAGAAGAAAATAGGAGAAAAAGGATCAATGTAGGGCCCAAGGGCCTATTTGTTAGACTTTGCCCGGCCCTATTGGCCACAAATCCAGCCTTCCATACCAAAGTACAACTTTATAATTTCAACTTGCATACAAGTTAACCCACTTACTTGGTCCCAACTTGTTTCTTGTCTTGGTTAATAGTAGCACTTATTTGATAAACCACTTGCAAAACCCAACCATTTGCATCTTTAGACCACTTCTGAATTATAATTCATTTGTATCCAAAGTAGTCATCCACACGTCTAACTAGCTAGAAGAAGTTGGTACATTCATAAAACTTCCCCTTGGATGACTAGAAGAAGTATGCCTCATTAAAACCTTATTAGAAAAAACCCAGTGGGAAAAAAATTTAGTGAAGAAAAAATAGTACATAATTTTGCATACCAATCGTGAAAGCTGCCTCCTTAATAACATTTATAAGAAAAAACTCGTAGGATAAAAAATTGATAAAGGAATGTTGACGTTTCTAACTTCGACTCAACAAATGAAATTTGTTTAGGTGGGAAATTCGTATTTGAACTGATTCAAAGAATAAATACGAAAATGGTGGAATTTGTGTAATAAATGAATGAGAGTTAATAAGCCAGAGACAAGAAAAATGAATAATGGAGTCAAACCCTTGCTTAGTATTATTTATTTCTATTTAATGCTTAGTATGACTCGAACCCTTGCTTAATATTATTTATTTCTATTTACATAGGGCAATGATTATATGTATTTAATGATGGGCCTACATATATGGCATGAGAGCTAAATCAACTGAGATAGCCTTACCTTTTGACTAATAGTTGCTCAAATCCGACGCTCTTCCGATCTCTGGTAACCCCTGTTTCTGCATTTAATGTCAGAGTCTCATTAGTCGGAAGTAACAATGCTTTGCACATGGGTTCGCTAGTTGCTGCTTAGCTGGCATTTTTGGAGGTCGCGACTTGGCAACCTCGTGACTTCAATGGTGTAGGGGCATGGCGAACTGAACACTGAGACGTAAGACCTGTGGGAGACAACTAGCTCGTCAGGTAGCTAAAATACATAGGGCCTAAAGGTCGTCAAGTCACCTAAGAATTTAGGTAGTTGGACTTAGTGAGGCATGTGGGGCTGCTTTTAGTTCTACGACCGTTGACCTTTGTTTTCGTCTACCTAAGGACCATAAAATGCCCTCTTAAGGTCGCTGTTCTTGGACCCCAGGGTTAGCGGCCTTGAAGGTCTGTCCATTACTTTTTTTTTGAAGTTTTGCTGCCTAAAATCAGACTCTTTGAACTTCAAAAGGTTAGGCCTGGCCCATTCTGCCACGTGTTAACTATTTAATGGAACAATGTGTTTTAGTGTTTTACAAGCAGTAATCATTAATTTGATTGATGCCTTTCATTTCCCAATTCAACACGCGGCCGCATTCGCTTCATCTTCCCCAACTCTATTTATACCCCTTTTTTCTCACATTTTTTCTTTTTCCCTTTTGCTCTTTACTGTAATCGACTACCTGGAAACTTATTACCAGATTTTCTCAACTTCTTCAAGAAACTAACATTTCCCAGCATTCTCTAGGCTCTGTAATAGCCTTGCCAAGCCAAAAAGGTAACAGTCTTTTTGTTCCTTTAGGAGCATTTCTAGGTTTTTTTAATTGTTTAAAAACTTGTGAGCTAGTGAGATGGAATGCGGAGGGAGTTCTCAACTTGGAAATGGAATAGATGAAAAAGCCAGGGTGGAGGTGGAGTGGTCTTCGGACGAGTATAGAGGGGAGCCGGAGTCAGAGCCAGAGGTCCAGTTTGAATGGACCGAGGATGAAAGTGAAAAGGAGAGGGAGGAATAGCGAGGAGGAGACAAGCCCTAGTGGGCGGCCTTCGACGATAGTAGTCCAGGAAAAGGACTTACCGTGGGTGTATAAATGCATCGCCTCTGAGGTGAGGAAGAAAGACTTGCAAGCGTTGTGACAATTGTGTTGCGCACTTAACTGAGTGGCTCTGTGGGTCCCGTACAATAGGAAAGGGGCCCATCACCCTCTTAAGGATGTGTGCCAGTGAATATGAAGATGTTTGAAGTGGTTTTTGCATTCCTCTTCCACGACCTGCCACAAGGTTGTTGAGGTAATGGGGGTTGCTCCCTCACAAATTACTCCAGCGAGTTGGAGAACCATAATTGGAGTTCATGCCCTTTGGCAACACGTGATCTCAATTCTTACTACTTGCTGAAAGCCTCACCATCTGGGAAAGAGTGGTTTTGAGTTGTTGTACGGCCTATGCTGGGGCTTTGCACTTTTGGAGAAACTGGTAAAGGGGGCACCTAGTCTGTCCCTAACTCGAAGAAGAACTTGTTTTGGGTAGTGGGTGAGTTGATAAACCCCATATGCCCCAGGTGACGACGACATGAGTATCCCAACGAGCTACTGGAAGCTCAGTAAGTGATTTCCTAGTTTACCTTTATGTCCTAACTAGTGAGCCAATGTTTAACTCTGTTCATTTCATGTCAGGTGATGAACGAGCTCGAGGCCAATTGTTGACTTCCATTTTTAAGGAATAAGTCAAGACTATCGCCACACTGTTGGCTGACAACCGCTACTTGTGAACCTGATGGACTAAGACTTTTTGATAACAATCGGGCTGTCCTTTCCCTAGACTAAACATATTTCTGGTGACCCAACAAACTATGGGTTGTGTTCTTGCCTTTAGATCCTTTAAATGACCTTGTTTTGTTGTCCTATTCGACCTAACACTTGTGTTAGTCAAGTAACCCTTTGAGGCCACTATTAAAGGCATGCTAAGCATTGTCACAGATCCCACGAGGATTGTTATAAATATGGAACAACTCAATGAATTTAAATTAGATCTAACTCTAACCTAGCTCCAAATGAATTTCAAGATTTGATAAGTAAAATATAAACTAGTAAAAACAAGAACGTCTAGAAAGAAAAATCCAAAGGATAAACATTACCGATGTTGCAGATTCCACCAATGTATAGTAAATAATTCATATCTTGTACTGATTCCAAAATTTGAGTAATAACAAGAAATCAATCTTTTATCACTGCAAGTAATTTATCGTTAAGCTCAAAATATAACTAACCTAATGTAGATCCCCTTTCACATCAAGTATGTAATTCTCTAAGCACTACATGTAAACAACTTAATGAATCACAAGTAGTCAAATAAAATCATGTGTTGAACTTTCAAAACCAAGCATGGATAAATTTTCTAACAATCAATAATACTTAATATTAGAGATGAAAACATAATTTATCATTAATGAAACCGGAATCATAGACGCCTAGAGTACAAAATATTTGGAATCAATAACAAAATAGAGAGTTACATAACTAACATGGTTTCATCATTCACCTAGGTAACAATAAAAATTAAAGATACATGAGATAGGAAAAAAAACCGAATAGGAGAAGTTATCTTCCACATCTAGCATTTGCTCGTCCCAAAGTCGGCCTTTCAGCCTCCTTCTCCGCCTATGTATTTTTCTCTCCCAAAAACTTCTTCACTTGAATGACCACAAAAATGCTCTTTATATAGAGAAAATCGGACAACTTTCTTCTTGCAACTTTCCTTATGCCAGGCTGGCTCTAGCAAATTTGATTCAAGTTGGAGCTGCATTTTGTTGATTATATTCATCAAATTTGGACTTGTCATCAGAATAAAAGTTCTGTATTAATGAGTTGGCAATATGTTGGAAAATATTTCAGGCCAATTGGGATTTTGTAGCCCAAGATATGTCCAAAATAGTCAGCACTGCCCACTTGTCCAGCAGCCACTAGGTGAATGCATCAACCTTCAAATTATTGGCCTTTTTTGAGGCTCTTTGGTCCAGATTCAGAATCAGATGATAAAATATGATATTTAGATCTTCAACTTGGATTTTGAATGGAGCAAGAATCACAAGATTTGGATAACTACAGCTCGACATATCCATGAAAAACCAACAGCTGTACAGACAGAAAGTTTGACTGTCAAACTGTTCTGGTTCTCTCCTCTTGGCTGTCTTTTGGTTGATCTATGCTCTGAATCTGGGAAAGTGATAAAGATAAAGATTGTAGATAGATCTCTTAGCTTTATTCTACATCTTGAATCACACAAATCCAATATCTATAACTCTATATATGATCAAAATAGTGAAGGCTGCCCATTAATCAACATCTTATCTTGATAAGGACACAGCTTGGACTTGATGATGACTTTTACTACTTCGTGAACCGAATTTGAATCTGGTCATATGGGATGCTTTTGTGTAGATTTAAGTTATCTTTCCAATCCCACTTGAATCATCTTCATTGGACCTCTAGAACTCAATTTATCATGATTTCTTTGACACTTTCCCACAGTTGACGCGATTGTTGAACATCCAGACTTGTCTTGATCGACTTGCGCCATGAATGTACAGTGCCTTATAAATGATATATCAAAGATACAAATTTTGACACTAATCACACCCCAACCCAGATTTTGCTAGTCCTCGAGCAAAACATATAGAGGTGCATTATCAAAAATCAATATTCATTTTTGGTAAATTCATTTTTGGTGTAACACAACATAGGTTTAATCACATAATTCGATGGAAAGACTTCCAAAAATGAAACATTTTCAAAAAGAAGATTTTTGTTCTCATCTTATCCAATGCCTGATTTCTTTGTAAATGTCATCTAGCCCATTCTAGGTCCTAGTCAAAACTTGAATTCAAATAGAGAGTTGAGTTACTTAAAAGGTGTACATAAACAATCTAACCCAGAATGCTTTAATAGTAACTCACTTCACTCATGAACTGCACTTTTAACCCCGATTAGTCAACTCGTTTTTCTGCAATTGGGTGTAAATAAGTGAAGATATGGAGAAAAATTAGATAACCAATGGTCTAGTATCACTATGTTAATTTCCGAATTATGTTGGTTTCAGCTTCAAAGTTCTACTTGGGCAAGTTAAACCTCAAAAGTATATTTTACATCAAAGACATAGCCAAGCTCCTTTTTCATTTTGTATCATTTTTCCTTTTTTTTTTTTTGGATAACAATGTTGTGCATTTTGACCGGTAGGTAGTTCACGCTCAAATTCCCAAAGGCAGCCTTCTTCCTTGAACTATCTTCTCCTACACATTGGTGATGCATAGGGCCGGATTATTCAAAACTAGCTCTCACTCTTTTAGGGTTGGCAACTTTCTCCTAAGGGTATCATTTTTTCTTCTTCTTTTTTTTTTTTTCAATTTTTTTCAATATATATATATATATATATTTTGGAGCTTAACTAGCCTAAGGTCAATGCCCAATTCCAACTTATCTACTGTGGCCAATTCTATTTCGGAATTCACATCCCAATAGCAAACCATTGGGTGTGTGATTTTACAATTTCATTGATTTTGTTTATCCTATATCTCTCCCTCTTCTCTCTCTCTCTCTCTCACTCTCTTTCAATCTAAAAGGACATGGCTATGCAAGTAAGGCTGAGATGGTATTAGCCATATGGTATACTCCAGAAACCCTTACTCAACTACATGATCAAATTCAAGTCCAAACCAAAGATTTGAATGGGCCAAATGCCAAAGTACGAAAGAATCTAACATGGATAAGTTGAAAACTTCATTTATTATCCCCCCCTTTTTTTGTCAAAACCAAAGATTTATCGTTAGAAAGCACTTGAGTTCCATCCTAATTTTTTCAAAATTTTGACAATGTTTTGATACATGATACAAAATTATCAAAAACATAATACTAATGCTTTGAAAACACAAGAAATAAAATATAATAAGTATACAAAAGTAAAGAAAGATCACACCTGATTGTTGCAATATTGATGTCGGTCTATATTCCAAAACAAGCTCTTGCAATTTCTTTGCTCTTTTCATCTCCATTTTTTTCTGAAAATAAGATAACAAATGCAAAACAAAAGAAAAATAAAATAGCATACTAAAATAAAGATAGGAGTTTAGAAAGCTTGGGTTGCCTCCCAAGAAGCGCTTGAGTTAGAGTCAACAGCTTGACTTTCCGAGTTGATAATCAAATAGCGGCTTCCTCCCATATAAAGATGCATATTCCAAGATGATTAAATTGTTGGCCACAATTTAATTTATCTTCAATGTATCTGCTCGCCATATTTTTAGAATATCAAACAGATATGCTTTCCATTCTTGGGCTTGTTGAAATAACACAAATGGTGGAGGCAACTGATAGGCTAGTTGAGGAGTGTAAGGTAGGAAAGTCAACATTGGTAGTGCGTACTCCTCAACATCATATGGTTGTTGTTTCTCCGACCATAGTTGTGTTTCTTTCTCTTTTGGAATTTCTTCTTGTACTTCACCAACTTGCTCATGCTGTAAAGCATCAGATATTACCACTTTCACTTCTATATCACTTTCCTTTGCTTGAATTTGTGATTGGTCAAACATTGAGATCGGCTATCAGTGTATAATCATCATCATCATCAACATCATAGAATGAATGGATGCTTCTCCTTCCTTTGGCACATCGATCACAACTGTATCATCCAAATTCTCCATTTGTTCTGCAATCTGTTTTAGATTTTCTTCCATGCGATTTATTGAATTCATTGTAGAATTCATGAATTCAACCAAAGTTCTTTCCAGTGAGATCTCATCTTCTGGTTGATATTCAAAATATTGGTTCATACGGTTAGGGTAATCCATCTGTGGGGAGATCTGGTGGCCATTGTAGTAATGAGAAGATGACATCTCCTCTAATAAATTAAAGGCATCATCTTCATTTATTGTGAATAAAGTTCCACCATCAATTGTCATAATACCATAATCTACCCACTCTCTCGTTTCAAAACTCAACCCATTGTAAAAGATTTGGAGAAGATACCACTTTGGCAAGTTGAGGGTAGGGTAATTCCGATCTCAAAGATTTAAATCGCTCCCAAGCCACATAAAATGGTTCCCTATAATGTTGACTAAATGTTGTGATTGAATGCATCTTTCCAATTTTTCTCTCAACTTCACACAAAAAGGTTAACTATCCTATATTTTTTTTCTGAAGTGTTCTAAAATTGAATAACACTCAACTGATTAGGCTTCCAGGTAATTGGACAGGCCGCAATTGGCCCAATTAAAAACCAATTTCCCTAGGCGTGTTAATAGCCTTGTTGACAAAGCCTTCCCAATATTGCAAATATTCAATATCACAACAATTTTTTTTTGGGGATTAAAATGGGAATATTAATAAAACTTAAAAAGAACAACTAAAGAAATACAACAAAAAACAAAAACAATAATCTCTTAATAATATATATTTTTCTTTTTTTTTGAAAATTTTCAATTTATTACTTAGACAAAGTCTAGCAAAAGAAACCTTTCAAACAAATGGTAAAGAAAAACATGTAGAAAAGATAAACTAACCTCGACTCAAGAGAGTTATTCCAAAGCAATCCCCGGCAACGACGCCAAAAACTTGTTGTGTCAATTTTAAATACTCGCAAGCGCACGAATCGATTGAAATATAGAAACGTGAGTGACGAGGTCAATCCCACGAGGATTGCTATAAATATGGAACAACTCAATGAATTTAAATTAGATCTAACTCTAACCTAGCTCCAAATGATTTTTAAGATTTGATAAGTAAAATATAAACTAGTAAAAACAAGAATGTTTAGAAAAAAATCCAAAGGATAAACATTACCAAGGTTGCAGATTCCACCAATGTATAGTAAATAATTCATATCTTGTATTGATTCCAAAATTTGAGTAATAATAAGAAATCAATCTTTTATCACCGCAAGTAATTTATCGTTAAGCTCAAAATATAACTAATCTAATGAAGATCCCCTTTCACTTCAAGTATGTAATTCTCTAAGCGCTACATGTAAACAACTTAATGAATCACAAGTAGTCAAATAAAATCACGTGTTGAACTTTCAAAACCAAGCATGGATAAATTTTCTAACAACCAACAATACTTGATATTAGAGATGAAAGCATAATTTATCATTAATGAAACCGGAATCATGGACGCTTAGAGTACATAATATTTGGAATCAATAACAAAATAGAGAGTTACATAACTAACATGGTTTCATCATTCACCTAGGTAACAATAAAAATTAAAGATACATGAGATAGGAAAATAACCGAATAGGAGAAGTTATATTTCACATCTAGCGTTTGCTCGTCCCAAAGTCGGCCTTTCGGCCTCCTCCTTGGCCTATGTATTTTTCTCTCCCAAGAACTTCTTCATTTGAATGACCACAAGAATGCTCTTTATATAGAGAAAATCGGACAACTTTCTTCTAGCAACATTCCTCATGCCAGGCTGGCTCCAGCAAATCTGATGCAAGTTGGAGCTGTGTTTTGTTGGTTATATTCATCGAATTTGGAGTTGTCACCAAAATAAAATTCCATATTAATGAGTTGGCGATGTGCTGGAAAATATTTCAGGCCAATTGGGATTTTGTAGGCCGAGATATATCCAAAATAGTCAGCGCTGCCTACTTGTCCAGCAGCCACCTGGTGAATGCATCAACTTTCAAATTGTAGGCGTTTTTTGAGGCTCTTTAGTCCATATTTAGAATCGGATGATAAAATATGATATTTAGATCTTCAACTTGGATTTTGAATGGAGCAATAATCACAAGATTTGGATAACTACAGCTCGACATATCCATGAAAAACCAACAGCTGTACAGACGAAAAGTTTGACTATTATACTGTTCTGGTTCTCTCCTCTTGGCCGTCTTTTGGTTGACCTATGCTCTGAATCTGGGAAAGTGATAAAGATAAAGATTGTAGATAGATCTCTGATATTTATTCTACAACTTGAATCACACCAATCCAATATCTATAACTCTAGATATGATCAAAATAGTGAAGGCTGCCCATTAGTCAACATCTTATCTTGATAAGGACACAACTTGGACTTGATGATGACTTTTGACTACTTTGTGAACCGAATTTGAATCTGGTCATATGGGATGCTTTTGTGTATATTTAAGTTATCTTTCCAATCCCACTTGAATAATCTTCATGGGACCTCTAGAACTCAATATATCATGATTTCTTTGACACTTGCCCACAGTCAACGCGATTGTTAAACATCCGGACTTGTCTTGATCGACTTGCGCCATGAACTTTCGACACTTGAAACATAAGAATACATCAATAAGTACCATTTTTTCATATAAAATACCTTCCAATATCTACACGACGCTCTTCCGATCTCATATGAATACACACTTCAATTAACTGCATTTTAGACTACGTATTCATACAAAATAAACTTGTAGCATGAAAATCAATTTGCCTCAACAAAATAAATGGATTACTGTCAAATGAACGTACAGTGCCTTATAAATGATATATCAAAGATAAAAATTTTGACACTAATCAAAGTACAAGGGCTTGAAAGAGTACAAAAGTGCCACCTCTTCTCTTTACTACTAGACGGCTACCGAAATTTTTAGCGAGATCGTAAAGAATAGCCCTGATTACGATCTGGCCTTCCTCAAAAAGAAGATTGTTAAGCTGAAAGAAGATTATCACTTCAAGAGCTCAGATGAGGAGATCGGAAGAGCGTCGTGTGGGAAAGAGTGTAGGCAATAGCTGGTAAGAAGGCATAGGTTCTAGCTCCTGCTCGAGAAGGAGAAGAGGTTTTTGTTCTAGCTAGGGGGATACTGAAACTTCAGCTCTGAACCCAAAGAACCAAGCTTAGGACACTTGTAATTATGTTCTTTTGCATTTCAAATTTTATACATGGAATGAAATTTGCCAACTGTCAGCTCATTATTTGCATGTTTCTTAAATAACTTTATCACTTGGTTGCAATTGTTTTGGTGAGAAGCTCATTCCCACTTGCAATTATTTAATCGAATTTCTAAACCATAGTGTCAGAACGCTAACAAAAAACTTCTTCTCGTTCAGGTCGCGCACAAATTGGTCATTAACCAGAAGCCCGTTCCATTCTTAATTTTGTAATAATTTTGAACAAATTTTCAATAAGTGTTAGGTTGCTAACTAGACGCTTGTTCCAGCCTTGCTTGCATGACCTTTTTTTTGTGAGCACGAGGCTGCCAACTAAAAGCTTGTTTTAGTCGCGGTTCTAAGCTGGTAAAACAAATCTTTTTAGACAAGCGTTAAGTTGCTGGTCAGAAGTTTGTTCTAACGTTGGTTGTATACCCTTTACTTGACCATTATAGTTTGACCTAAAATCACAACAAATTAGATATTTAAGAAAGTAAATAATCATTCACCACTCAAAACATCGCTAACTGTTAGGTCACAAAATTGTGGTTTGGAAGTTTTGAGCTCACGTGGGCATGTTAGCTTTCTGGATATGACCTGACAGTTAATCATACAAAAACTTTTCGAGACAATACAAAGAACTTAGAGTTAATACCCAGCTATTGATAATATATTTTCAAGTGCTCTGCGTTCCATGGGTGCATCAATTCTGTTCCTTGTATATCTTCAAGTACGTAGGACCCGTTTAATAGAATTCATCTGACTCTGTATAGGCCCTCCCATATTGGTCCCAAAGTTCCAGAGGCTAGCTCCTTAGTTGAGAGGAAAACCTTACGAAGGACAGATCGGAAGAGCGTCGTGAACCTACGCCCTCAGACTTTGGTGTTGTAGAAACTGGCATATTGCTACTTACAAGCTGTGTTTCTGATTTCAACTAGCTCTCTCTTTTCAATGAGAAACTCAAGCTTCCTGGCTAGTACTTGTTATTTTTTACTTCATTGAAATGTATTTCCCTAGAAGTAGGGACTTCCGGCTCAACTGGAATTAGAGTTTCAGCTCTATATGTGAGGGAAATGGGAGTTTTGCCTATTGCAGTTCAGCAAGTTTTTCGGTATGACCATAGAACCGCAGGAAGCTCCTCAGCCCAGCTTTCTTTCAAGGCTTCCAAATGCTGATAACGCACGGATTTTTAATTAAACAAATAAGATTATGAGGTGATACATGTCTTGATTTCATTCATTTGAGTTTGGTCCTCATTTGTTGAATTACATCCTTGCCTTGATATACATCTCTGTTTTCATTGACATAGCATATAAGTGATTAACAATGGTTACATATATATATATATATATATGTTTTTTTTAATAGGGTAGTCGGATTCAAGCTACCATTGAGGCTTCTTTTGCCCCTCAGTTTAACCCCCAAATTGATGAGCATGGACTTTATGGTTTCATGAATTTTGATGTCATAAAGAGGTTTTTAGAAATGTTGACTCATTGGCTTCATAGTTAAATATGGTGAGTTGATTATATATTTATTTATCTAAAAGTATAAGTTATTTATAATAATTACTTTCTAATGTGCCTTTTTTCCCTTTGACTGTGAACTTCATTTTTTGTATCAAGGCAAATACCAACTTGATGCTTAACAATATTGACCTACATGGTGTTTATTTGGTAATATCTTAATAACTTTTTTCATTATAAATGTTTTTTAGGGTGATAGAAAATTATTCAAGAATAATTTCAATATACCATTGTGTATTTTGATTTCCAATTAAATTTTATGCTTATAAATGTTAGTGTCAATTTTCCATGGCATGTATAACTATAGATCCTTTTTGCCTGAATGGCTATAATTTATTTATATGACAATGAAATGAACAATGACCTACTTAATTTTTCCAAAATTCTACATCGAGTGTTGAGAAGAACAGTTTCAGATTGTATTAATGAATGAGAGTGATAATGCACAAATTATATTCAAGTTGTCTATTATTATTTTAATGATCTTATTTTATTATATTTAATTTAACACGACCTATTTGCAAGCCATTTAGACATTACAATTTACATTTTCTGTTATAAATCATTGCTTTTCTGGATGAAGTCACATTTTTATGAACTAGTAGTGTGCTCCCGTGTAACGCACGAGTATCAAACTAGTATATACTTTTTCGAGCTTTGGTGAAAAAAAAGTGCCGTGCAAACATGATTTCCCTTTGTTGGAGCCATCTTTTCTTTCCTTTACCATTTCTTCTTCCATCATAATTAGTCTTTGACTTTTGGACCCGTTTCCTTCATAAGTTCTCTTTCATAAGCCCATTTGCTCCTCAGACGTTCTTTTCTGCACTATTTTAGGATTAATATTTTGGGGATGTTTTTCTTTGTAAGGAATGCTTGCCTTATCAATGATTTATTCTAGTATTTCAATTTCAATCTTGAGGATTTGATTAAGGTCAGTGTTTTTTAATTGATAATTGTAATTTTATTTGATTTTCTCAATTTGTATCTGAATTTTTTTCCGTCCGGATTCAGAGAGGTATCATTGGTAGGTTTTCCACCTTTCTTCTCTATTTTTTGACGAATTCGTAATGGATCTTACCCATAGTTTCTACTATTATATAAAAAACCCTAAACTTCATTCTATTCCTCATAGTTTAAACGTCTTTGCATCCAGTATTATATTGATTTTGTTCTTTGTTTGTTTATTTGTTCGGTTTTCCTTTGCTCAAAATGAATGTCCAACTCCGTTTGTTGAGTGTGGTTAGACCTTCCCTGGAAAGGAACACTGCGTTTCTGGTGGGGGTAATTAGAAAGTGGGGACTGGCTTTCAAGTTCAATCCTCCCAACCTGTACTCTGTTGAAATGATTTTAATGGATGAACAGGTATTAAATTTAAATTACTCTAAATTATTATTTTCATTTTTGCAAAGGTACTGCGTTGGTTCCCTTAATTAGTTTCTAATACATTTTGATGCTTTAATGTTTTAGGGACATAATTGTATGACTGTCATTGAATTCTTTTCATGGATAAACATAGCTAAATTCATTGTCTAATTTATTGTTAGGCCATATAATTTTATACAAATAGATATCATGTGAATTGCCTGATAATTTATTATTATTGCCATGTCACATATTTAATTAATTAATTTTCCTTTCCTAAAATTCAAATCCCTCATAATCATCATCTTCGTCTTTCAATATGGTGTTTAAAACTTTACATTTTCAGCTTTATTTTTGTACCTCTGAGTTGATGTTTGATTTTTGTGACTTTCTATTGTTTTTTGATATTGTATTAATATAAATGTCTGATATGATGGATGATGTTTTATACTAATAAAAGATATCTCTATATTGTTATAAGAGTTCCACAATACAAGCAAGCATACCTAAGGATTTGATCCCAGAGTATGATGAGAAAATTTGTGACATTGTCTGTGTGCGATGCTTAACTTTGAAGTTGAACAGAATGTTGGTGAATATCGGCCTACCTCGCATGATTTTAGACTCAAATTCAAACCTAAGACATAGATTCTTCAACGTGATATTTCATTGTCCCCCAGTTTCTCTAGAACGATCTTCAAGTTTAAGAGTTTCTATAATTTGATTAACGATCCACCTCGCGATGGAGTTGATCTGTTCGGTAACTTATCAAAACATGATTCTATTGTTGGCTATTTATTATGTGTTTTTTGCTATTTTAATTGTTAAGTTTGATTGTTCAACTTTACGACATCAAACTTTTGTTCTCCCATTTGTATTTTTTTCTTAAGATGCCATTGGGGTTCTAATGACCGGTGAGGATGCTAAGCTGCGTACATCATCTGAGAGCTCAAGACGATCAATTGAGTTTGTCCTTCAAGACTTGCAATAAGTATTTTCATATTTGTTTTAATTAGGTGTAGTTACTTATTGTTGATTTACTATGTTTTCTAATAATAATCTTTGTGAATTTCAGGAAAGATGGTCTAACATGCGCGCTTTGGAATGAGCACGCTGACAAAATAAATCAATATTTGGCAACTCCAAACACGGAACTAGTTATTATTACTCTTCAGCTATGCAGACTTAAAATTACTTGGGGCAAGTTTTCAATATTAATTTTTTGGGTTTATTTACTTCGGCTTAATATGTTATAATTTATTTCATGCATGTAGAAGCGGAACCAAGATTGTCCAACTCTTAAAATATTACAAAGGTTATCATCAATGAGCATATACCAGAAATCGAGGATTTCCGTAATAGGTTGGTATTTGATTTATTGTTCTTTTTATTTAATTTTTCCACTTTATTTTCATTATTCATACCGTACATGATAATACTGATTTATACAATTTTTTGCTGATAGATTGTTGGGCGATGGTAGTGCTAATAGTTTTAGTTAGAAATCCACTTCGCCGGATCAAACATTAATCGACGGTATTGATCCCCGTGCTATAAAGACCATTAAGGAGTTGCTCGCCATGAGAGAAGTTCTGTTCTTTTCAAAATAGTTACTATACATGTTATATTAATATTAATTGTTGTACATTCTTTTATAACTTTAATAGTTTCTAAATTTTGTTGTATAGCCTCACCTATGCTTTATTTATGCTACTATCAAAGTGGTTCTGTCGAAGCGTAGCTGGTGCTACCTTGAATGCACGGGGAAAGATTGTTACAAAAAATTAACCCCAAAGGGAAAAGGTTATTTTTGTCTAGGCTGCCAGTTATCCTATCCTGACTTTGTTTATAGGTATATGATGAGGTAGTGTAGAGCATAGAAGCAACAGTCTTACCTTGCACCTTTGGGACCACGAATGCACCCACTTGCTTCTCAAATCAGCTGATAAATTGCGTGATGACCTTTCTAATGTGTGTAATATTGGATTTATAATATGCCAGATGGTATTATCTGTTTCACATCCTATTCTCATATTACATTATTTTTTCTATAGGATCAGGGTGGTCTATCGAGCTACCCTAAGGTTTTTGATGATTTAGTTGGGAGATCTTTCATCTTTAGGATAGAAATTAAAGATGACAATATTAAAGAGGGCGGTGCCAAGCTCTACTCTATGAGTAGAATTTCTGACCATCGTGGCCTAATAGATCGATATGCACCTGGTGAACTAAGTGACAGTGACGGAAATATTCCCTATGCATTGTATTTGTCACTATATATATATATATATATATATAGATTCTCATGGTTAACCTTTTTCAACAAGAATCTGACCAACCCTGAATCTGATCTTGAGTCGTTATTCGAGAACCTGACTGCTGTAGATTCTAATGTAACTAATGTATTACGGTTCCGTAGCTTATCGTTTATAATTTTAAATTTTTTAAATTAACTTTTTTATGGCCTTATCATTGTAGAATGTGGATCCTTTGTCTGAGGACGGCGATGCATTTCCTTTGACGAACCCTACAAAGAGAGCTTTGTTTGAAGATGACAATAGTGCTGGTAAAGCTTCAGTTCAGAAACTAGCCACTAAATGTCATTGCACTATCAAGTTGGAGAAGAATTGAAGACTTTAAAATATGCGTTGAGATATATTTTGTGGGCTACACTATTCTTGATACTCTTATTTTGCTATGTTTAACCTACATTTTCTATTCATTTTTTGTTATTGTTTTGGAGATTTAGTTTTTATTTTTCTGTAGCATTGGATGCAATAGGATTAATAATTGGTTGTTATTTGATTATGGCTTATTTATTTCTTTTAATTGCTTGATTTGCTTTGTTTTACCATATCCATTTTATCTTTTTTCTTTAACTGATATATTGAATTAGCTATTATTGCATGCATCTTCGTTAACTGTTTTGTTTGGCTAAGGCATTGATTTTTATTTTTGTACATTGGATTTAAGATATTCAATTTGTTGTTGTCAAGTATTATTTATGAGGATTGAATGTATTATAGAAAGCATTTGTAAACAGCATTTTTGTGGAGGGTTAATCATGCCATAATCAGGGATCTAATTAGAAGTTTGTTCTATATTTGTTTTATTTTAGATGTTGCTTCAAATCGTACAATTTTTACATTCCTAATGTGTTTTATTTCTTTGATTTCCAGTGATTGCTTATTGAGGATTTAAAGTCATATGGCAGCATATGTAGTTAAAATGATGTGGAGCTGATACCAATAGCTTATTGGTTTATCTATATTTGTAATGATTACATTATTTACAAATGTAACGATGCCATGCAATATGTCAATGTAAAAAATAATTTTAAAAGTAATATTATATCCATGAACTGTGTCTTTTGGAGTTTTTAGCATTTTGCAGATTCGAAATTTTTTATTCTATGTTTCCTGAGTTCTTTGTGTGGGAGCAATGTTAATTTGATTAATTTTGATAACTGATCATTGTTATCTATAATTAATTTAACCAAATTAATATCTTTATTATATATCGGAAGGGTTCTATTTACTAATATTTTAAACACAAGTACTTTTGACAATTAATGTCAAATTTTCCCCCTCAATTTTTTACAATCAGCATGTATTCTTATTTAAATAAAAAAAATCCATTTCTTCTAATCCCCTTAAAAAGTATGTATTTATCAAATTCATCCCCAATTAACCCGCTTAATTCCGAACCAATGCATATATTCTATCGAAATCCATAATTAGCTTTAATTTGTGACTGCTGACAATCACCAATTAATTCGCTTAATTCTGAACCAACACATGCAGACGCTCTTCCGATCTCCATAATTAGCTTTAATTTGTGATTGGTGACAATCTTAGTTTTTAATGACCGGTATTATTTTTTAAATTAACTATAATTGGAGTCTTTATAATTCCAAACAAATTATACCTGCATTACACATGCATTATCCATCCAAAACTTCAGAGGAATTTTGATACAAAACTTTAATGTCATCTTATATAAAAACTCTATTACTAAATGAGCCGGTTCTAAATTTTGTACAGACTGACATGCATAATTATAATTGCATTTGAGTACGGTATTTTTTTAAAAGGCTTTTGCTAAATTTATTTTTTTCTTTTACTTATTGCTATATATTTATTCATGTCTCCACTTTTTTTCCAAATTTTCTACAAATTTTCTGATCGATCTATCTCGCATATTGTTAATCAAAATTTTAAAAAGTGGCTGCGTCCTTATCCAATGGAAATTTATTAACTTTAATTTAATTTATTACAATTGACAGATTGCAACGGAAATTTAATTTAATTAATATTTTAAAAGGCTTTCTTAAGTTTATTTTTCGCTTTAAGTTTCTCACTAAATATTTTTTTCGTCTCTATTTTTTTTGGCAAACTTTCCAGTCGACTACCTCGAATATTGTTAATAAAAAAATTTATAAAGATGTCTATGTCTTAGAGTGAAATCAACGAAAAATTTGAAATTATAATTAATTATTTTTTAATAGAATAAATCCAAGCTAATTACAAAGGACCAACCGTAAAGGAAATTTATCTTTATTTACAATTTAGATATTATCAAATTATAGTGTTATCCTTCCAAGTTTTCAAGGAAAATGATGCTTTTAATACATACATATTTGGAAAGTAAACAGAGAGCTCCATATTCATCCGTGGATTTTATGTAATACCTTAAAAAAATTATATAATTTTTATTTGGGGACTTACGTATATATTGTTTAACTACATTCCTAAGCATTAATTTATATTTTTGCTTTATTCGTTAAATAATCTTATATTCCAAAAATAGTTCTCATCTCTCGAGCATTCGTTCTCATTCCGTAAGAAAACCCATTTTCCATTGCTATTTTTCTCTGAGAAGTTGATTGATGACGGTCGCTGTTTGATGAATGGAGGTGAAGAATTCGAGATTCACTGCCCGTTAAATTATCTCACACTTTGCCTCTGTCATACTGAGTTATTGATCTTTTTGTATTTTTGGAGTGATCTTCTTGCTTGACTTCTCAACTTATTCGACAAGGTATTTGCTGCAATTCAAAACATTAATGTATATATGTAGTGTCCTTCATCTGCCATTATGATCGATTGCACAGAGGTTTTTTACCCTCTACTACACTAAATTTCGCCTCCTTTATTCATGTTCCAGATATTATTCTAACTATTATCTTTTTTTTTTTTTAATTTCAAATACATTTACTATTAAATGAATTGTTTAATATATACGTTAGTAGTATATTATTTTATATAATTCTATGATTATTTATTGTTATATTAAATTGTTTTCATTATTCCAGCTACGATTCCAACGTAATATGTGTAGGTTGAGTTTAGTCTACTTGCATTGTAAGCAATTTTTATAATTAATTAATTTGATGTTTTCTGTTCTATTTATTAATGCCATTATAATACTAGAATTTTAATAATGTATACTGTTCTTTTTTTTTTTAAAGGTTTTTTTATACTTCACTGTTCTTCCTCTATACTTTGGAGTCCAATGAAGAAATTGACAAGATCTACAATTATTTCCAATGGTAGAGAATGACCACATGATCAAAACGGTAATAAAAAATTGTTATATATTCCATGGATTGGTCTTAATTATGCATATCATTTATATAATATGTTAGATTTATTTTCTAGAGAATGCAGAGAACCAATTAAAAAGATCCCGTTAGTCAAATTCAGAAAGTTCTTCAAATGGGAATACAGTTGCAAATTTGTTCAATGGCTGGTCAAGTTCAGTTTCAAGAGTGCCATTAAGAGATGTCACCAATGGTGTCTTGCTATGTTAGATGCTTACTTACTATATACGATTTATGTATTTTTTTTTTATCTTGACAGATAGTTTAATTGTTGAATAGATATGAGATCTCCTGCAACGAATGTGCTCTCTCCAAGTTCGATGAGTCACAATGAATCAAATGCCGAGCATTCTATTAATCGCATTAACAGAGTTACAAGGGTCATTTCTGCTGAAGCTCAACATGTGCCATCAAATAACCTTTCATCAATTAATAGTTTAAACGGTGCCGGACCAAGTTATTCATGTGATTCGATGTGCGATAATGTTTGCGCTACCCATGGTAAGCTTTACTATACATATTCCTATTTTAAATTTTTTCCCTAAATTATCTTATTATTAAATTGTTTCAGTTGATAATTTGGAAGATATCATTGGTGAATTATCAAGCTCTAATGATGAAGATAATATTGATAATTTGTCTGATGGTATGACTAATTCTCTTTATATTTTTTGACACGAAGCGGATCTCTTTATTTCGAAGTTTAATATGTACCATTAGTTGATTTCATTTTCTTTATATTTATTGCAACAGGTGATGATATTGAGTGTTCAAACTTATCTGAAGGTATTTATATTATTTTCAGATTTATTTTTTTCTTTTTTTTTTCATATTTTATATCATTGTGATTATATACGGTTTTTACAACTAATTTGTGTAGTCTATGTAAAAATACTTGACATTTGTCTTTGTAAGATGTTTGTGTAACAAAGTTGTTCCCATGATCATGTACGTAAGGCTTTGTAATTAATTATGACCAACTTTTTTTTCTAGCAATTGTATCTTAATATTATTTGCATGATTGCAATTTATTTTTATTTTTTTATTTTTTTGGTTATTTGGAGTAATTAGGTTTTAGGCATGTAAGTATGTTTTTAGCTGGTTATACATTGTAGGATTTGGTGTATGTGTTCTTATTATTATTTTTTACATTTTTAGTTGATACTATTATCTGTCTCTTTATTGACTTTCTGTTGTGTGTGGATATATACATATATATATCTTTATTTTCCGTTCAGAATATCATGACATTGGAGATCCTAAGTATTTGTGCAGACATGGTGGTGCAATATTTTGGTACGAGGAAAGAGTAGGAAAACAATGGCAATCAAAAAATACTACGTTCTCTTTTTGTTGTAACAAAGTAAAGGTTAAACTTCCGTTAATGAAAGATCCTCCAAAAGTCTTTAATGACTTGATGTTTGGTACTGAGGAACGGAGTAAACATTTTGTTGCCAATACCCGTTCATATAGCAGCACATTTGTTTTACTTTGATGGGAGGAAAAATAGACAAAGATATCAACAAAGACAAATCGCCTCCCATATTTAGGCTTAATGGTGAGAATCACCATAAGATTGGAAGTCTCTTGCCCCCTCAAGGTTTAGTACCAAAGCTTTCTCAGATGTACATTGTTGATCCCGAGAATGAGATTGCTAATCGGCTCAATACTTATAATGTCCATGCCAAATCATTCAGAATGGCCAGAGATAGATTCAACTAGCCTAATTTTGACAATGTTAGATTGAGACTCATTGGGAAGCGCAGTAGGGATGGAAGGCAGTATACTTTACCATTTCAAAAAGAAGTAGCAGTTGTAATTGATCGTGATTTTGAGGAGAATAAAGCTGATCGAGATATAATCTTGGAGACGAGATCTGGCGATTTACAACGAATAAATAAGCTAAATCCATCATATCTTGGTCTGCAGTATCCTATTCTATTTCCATATGGACAAGATGGGTTTAGGGAAGATGTAGAGCTTAATCGAATAGGGTCTTCTTCTGCTGGAAGAAAAACTGTTAGCATGAAAGATTTTTTTGCTTTTAGATTGCAGGAAAGGAATAAAGAATGCCGTTATATCTTATCATCAAGAAGACTCTTTCAACAGTTTATTGTTGATGGCTACACAATGATAGAGTCATCCCGTTTGCAATTCATTCGTTCTCATCAGAAAGAACTAAGATGCGAAATTTATAGTGGTTTAGCTGATGCTGTTGGGCGTGGTGAAACAGATCTTTCAAAATTAAGGAAGCGTGCAGTTCCACCTAAGTCTTTCACTGGTAGTGCACGATACCAAACTCAAAATTATCAAGATGCAATGGCTATTTGTCGATGGACAGGCTATCTTGATTTGTTTCTCACATTCACATGTAATCCAAAGTGGCCTGAGATTGCTCGGTTCATTGAGAAAAGAGGTTTGAGACTGGAAGATCATCTAGATATAATATGCAAGATTTTCAAGATAAAGTTAGATCATCGTATCAAAGACCTAAAAAAAAATAAGGTCTTTGGCAAGGTGAAGGCAGGTAATGCTAATAGATAAATATACTTTATTATTAATAAAGTTGCTTGTGATGTTATTTTAAATATATTTCATGTTTTTTAATATTTTAATAATTTTTTATATCTAATCTTCATGCAGTTATTTAGATAGTAGAGTTTCAAAAAAAAAGGATTACCTCATGCCCACCGATAAAAAGGACAAGAGCCCATCTCCTACTGAGATTGATAAATATATATCAGCTGAGATCCCGGATGAAAAAGATGAGAGATATTTTGCTCAAGTAAAGGATTTGATGATGCATGGCCCATGCGGACACTTAAATAAAAACTCTCCATGTACTGTAAATAGTCACTGTACCAAATACTTTTGGCAAAAGATTTGCTAAACGTATAACGATCGATGATAGTGGATATCCAATCTATAGATCTCCGGGACAATGGTAGCAAAGTCAACAAAAATGGTATCGAACTTGACAATAGGTATGTCATTCCACACAATTGTTATTTGCTATTGAAATATGGAGCTCATATAAATGTGGAGTGTTATAATCAGTGAAGAGCAATTAAATACCTTTTTAAGTATATCAGATAACGGCCACGATCAAATTACTGTGACATTTTGTAGTACTGTTGATAAAGCTCCAAAAGAAGATGTTGATGAGATCAATATGTACTACAATTGTCATTATATTTCTGCATGTGAAGCAATTTGGCGTATATTTGGGTTTCTTGGCGTATATTTGGGTTTAACATTCAGTACAGGGATGTTCCTGTTGAGAGGTTGAGTTTTCATCTCTCCGATAAGCAAACTGTTATTTATTCTGAAGGAGATTCAATTAATGATGTATTCAATCGTCCCACTGTCAATGAAAGCAAGTTTGTAGCTCGGTTTGATGTTAACAAAAAGTATCCTGAACCTGAAAATTTAACCTTTGTTGACTTTCCTAATAAGTTTGTTTGGAAGCAACAATCAAGAGAATGGGTTCCTAGACAGCGTGGCATGTCTAGATCGGAAGAGCACACGTCATTCATCCTGAAATTGGGGAAAAATATTACTTGAGAACACTTTTGAGTGTTGTTCTTATGAGAAACTGAAAACTATTAATGGTAAGCAGTATGATACATTTAGAGAGGCATGCTATACCCGTGGGTGACTTGATGATGACAAGGAATATATAGATGACACTATTGAGGCAAGTCAATGGGTTTTGCTTATTCATTGCGAAATCTTTTTGTGACTTTATTGATATCTGACAGTCTATCAAGGCCCGATGTTGTGTGCGAAACGTGTTGGGAATACATGTCTGATGATATACTGTATACACATCGTAGACTTTCACGCCAGCAAGGTATCTCTTAAATAATTCTCTTATTCTTTTTCCATCTTTGCCTTTAATATTATTTGTTTCTTTTGAGATATTTTATTATACTCTATATATATATATTTGTTGTTGATTTTTGTTATATATTTCAGATCTTCAGATGACTGATGATGAAGTTAAAAGTTATATAGTTTGGTTGAAGTTGAAAAGTTGTTGCGTAAGAGAGGGAAAAGCCTAATGGACTATGATTCAATGCCTTATCCTAAAGATACTTACTTTTCAGATTTACAGAATAGCCTAATTAATGAAGAGATGCAATATGATAAAGTTGCATTAGCAAGTGAACATCTCGATTTTGTCTCCAAGCTAACAGATGAACAAAAGGATGTTTATAATACCATTATGCATGCTATTGATTCTAATTGTGGTGGACTTTTCTTTTTATATGGATATGGAGGTACATGTAAAACATTTGTTTGGAAAACATTGTCAGTTGTGATTAGATCAAGGGCTAAAATTGTTTTGAATGTACCATCGAGTGGAATAGCTTCTTTATTTCTTCCTAGTGGAAGAACAACACATTCTAGGTTTGTTATACCACTTAATGCAACTGAGGATTCCACTTGCAATATTAAACAGGGAAGTCCACTCGCCAAACTAATTGAGGAGACAAAACTAATTATTTGGTATGAAGCTCCCATGATGAATAAATTTTGTTTTGAGGCTTTGGATCGGACTATGCATGAAATTCTATGGTTTAAGAATCCTTTGAGTATGGAACAACCATTTGGTGGAAAACAATTGTTTTTGGTGGAGATTTTAGACAAATATTACCTGTGATTCCAAAGGGTTCTCGACAAGATGTTGTACACGCAGCTTTGTACTCATCCTACTTATGGAATTTCTGTAATGTTTTGAAGTTAATAAAAAACATGAGACTACAGGATTCTAATGGAGAAGATGATTGTACTGAGTTGAATAAATTTGTTGAGTGGATTCTAAGTATCGACTATGGGAAAATAGGTGATGATAATGATGGGACATCATTGATAGAGATTCCAAATGATTTGTTGATTCTTCAATCAGACGATCCAGTTGCTGCGACAGTAAATAGTACATACCCTGGTTTTATAGCCGTATTGGTGATTCTTCGTATTTACAAGGTAAGGCTGTGCCTGCACCTACTGTTGATGTTGTTGAGAAAGTTAATGAGTTCATGGGTTGAAAGGTTCAAATAGAATTGAGATCTTATTTGAGTTCTGATGCTATATGTAGAACTGATTCTGAGAATGATATGATACATCAACTGCATACTCCTGAATTTCTAAATAGAATTAGATGTTCTGGCCTTCCAAATCATGAATTGAAATTAAAAGTTGGTATTCCTGTTATGCTACTTAGGAATATAGATCACTCGGTTGGATTATGTTATGGGATCCAACTTATAATCACAAGACTTGGAGATCATACACTTGAGGCTGAAATTTTATCTGGGGCTAATGCTGGATACAGGTTTTTCATTCCAAGGATGACTCTTACGCCATCTAATATTAGGCTACCGTTTACTTTTCAAAGGAGGCAATTTCCTTTTATGGTGTCTTACGCGATGACTATTAACAAAAATCAGGGTCAATTTCTGTCCAATGTTGGTATTCTTCTAATGAAACCTGTTGTCAGTCATGCTTGCTTTATGTAGCAGTTTCAAGCGTGACAAATCAGACTGGATTACGATTTGCTATTTGTGATAATGATGGTTGTTACGAACTTAAGGACGTGTGTAATACCGCAAGTGCAGGGGTCGTAATCAAGTAATAAAGTGGATTATGAGTCCGGTTGTAGATCCTATGAGGAGTTGCTACTTGATATTACTTTAGTTAAATTAGTTAATTTAACAAAATAAACACACACAATTAAAATGGAATTTTGATTTGAAATTATGAAAGTGAGCACAAAGAAACCAAAAGAGAACTTGAATTAAATGGATACAAGTGGAGTTGTGTAAATATAAGGATGTGGTGATTGGAATTCTTGGTTTTACTTAACCTTAATTAATAAACCAACAAGCTAACAAGTAAGTACTTATTCATAATGTTAGACTCGGATTTTCCTATTCTAGCTAATTACCTCTCTCGAATGTCAAATTAGCCATAATTAATTGGATCAACCTACTATATCTTTATGTTAATTGAAATCCAACTAATTGCATTAAGTGTTTGTGAAAATGCCTCAATGAGTCACCTAGGACTAGGAGTATATTTCTATCTCCTACAAGAACCTAGGGTGATTGTTACTTGGTCTAATATGTATATTCCTCTTTCGAAGGTTATACAAATCACTCAACACATCATTCATTAGCCAAGTAAATGAAGGGCATTAAATGTCATAACAACCACACATAAGAACAAGCAATAAAACAAGAAAAAGATGTCCTGGTATTAATAAGCTTGGTTAAGCTACATCAAAAAATCCCAACAACAAAATATTTAGCTCATTACTAAAAAGGGGGCAAAGTAAAGAGTTAATGACATACATTGTAAATGAGAAAATAAAGAGGAAATGCAAGTATAAGAATGTAAGCCTTCCCTTAGAAGCACAAGCTTGTATTTCTTCTCAAACTTTCTCTTCTTCTTCCTTCTCTCTTTTGTTTTGCCCTCACTTTTGCCTCTTTCAACAAGTCCAAGAACATATCCCTAGATAGATGAAGAATGGGCTTTTTCTATGGGAGAATCCGTTTTTAGGGTTACAAGACACCCAAGCCCTCCAAATTTGCACAAAAGAGGCTCAAAAATTCGAATTCGGGTATTTCCAGGTTGCCCGCTGGTGGCCGCGGCCAGCAAAAAAAACCACCAGGAACGCGGCTAGGTCGCGGGTACCACTTTCAAGTTTGTTCATTTTGGTCCCCAGCTTCACTTTTTCTTGCAGCTCTAGTCCTTTTCACTCACTTCTTTTGCATTGAGTCTAGAAACTTCAAAAGCTATTCTAATGGTTCTTAAACTTCAAAATGATTCCAAATGTGGTCTTTCAATTTTTTCAAGTGTGCAAACAAGTCCTCATCCTTCAAATTCCTTTGTAGAATTAGTCTTTTTGTCTTCTTTTGCTTTCTTTCCTTCTAATTGGTGATTTTGACCTATAAAGACAAAATTCAAGTAATTGTGAGTAGAAATCCACTCAAGTAATTGATAATTTGTTCATTTAAGAGCTTAAATAAGTGTGTAAATACACACTTATCAATGGTAGTCTTACAAATTCCATCGTCAATGTAGTTTATAAAGAAGTTTTCAATAATTTGGATTAGTTTAATTGGTGAGTTAGTAGTTGTAAAATTATTTTATGTTTATTTAAGCTGTCTTTCCTTTGGATGTTTCTAACATCTTTTTTTTTTTTTCCTTTCTTTTAACAGCTATGGTTGTCGGTTGATTGTTATGATAGTAGTTTCATAGTACCACCAGGCTACTCTTCTCAGGTATCTTTTTATTGCATGTTTAGTTTTAATTTCTATTGTAAAGAAAAAGTAATAAAATAACATGTATTTGAGAAAGTTAATGACATTTTAGTTTTCTTTTTAAATCTATCTGAGGTCTTTTTCTACATTTTATTGATATAACTGTGTATGTGTATTGATTAGGTGTGATAAACTCAAAGGGAACCTTTGATCAATTAATAGGTATTATTAACTTATTATCGTACATATATATTTTCTTATTAATATTAAGGGTTACTTTTATTTTTGTCAATTTATCATTATCACAATTAATAATTCTTTCATAGTAATGTTTTTCGTTGGTCGTAATGTTAGACTTAGTTGGGATGCTATAGATGACTCTTTGCTGTTGAATATTAGGAGATTTGATAAACATTCAATTCATTTTCATGGTATGTTTTTCACTATTTCTATGTAATTTACCCTTCCAGAATTCAATTATTTTAATTTCTTCATTCTTTATTCATTTTGTAGGTATATTCCCTTTTTAATAGTTGTGTATTATATCCATGTAAATTCCTTTGCTTATATACAAAGGAATATGAATGGGAATTCTTTGTAAGTATTCCTCAATAGTATGGTAATTTCTACTTATTTTCTATTTCAATTTCTGCACTCATATGAATTTGATTAATTAAAGTTCTAAGTATTTTAGTTTTTAGTTTGAGCCAATCTTAGATTTATAAGTGTTTTTTTTCCTTACTTTTTAACTTTTTTTTCCTCTCGTGTAACACACGGGTGAGAATTCTAGTATTTCTTAAAGAAATAACATAAAAATATAATATTCTAATTGAATATCTTGTGCCCTCGAAGAGCAAAATATGTAAAATTCACTATCACGTTTAAAAAGAATTCAAATTAAAATAATTATTACTAGGGTGGAAAAAATGATTAAATTTAATAATGATTATTAATGTAATTTTAACAATGGATACTTAAGCAAATAAAGAAAATAATTCAAATTGTGGTGGAATAATTTGTTGTGGTGGGAATATAATTTCCCACTCAATTTCTAATGTCCTTACATCATCATGACGTCATTAATCTCTTAATTTTTGTTTATTTTTATTGAATAGATTTTTCCTTTCTTTTTTTTTTCTTTTTTTTTTCAGATTCCTAATTTAAATGACATAACTTTTATTTTCTGCAATTAACTTGTGTACATGAAATTATATAATTAGATACATTGAATGGTACAGTTGCCGTTGAAAGAAGGAATTCAACCAACAGCTTTGCCACTACTGATTTCCATTTTTCCTCAAATTATGATGCATTTTCTATTGCTGAGTTGTTTTTTTTTATTTTACGTTTTTTTTTATTATTTTAGACTCGACCCATTAGGAGTACGTAGACTTTTTGGTCAACCTATTTATTCAAGTTTTCATTCATTGTATGGTTCTTGGTTGCATTCAAATAAAAAGAATTGAGTTCTTTTCTTGAGTTGAATCTATATTATGTGTGTTTTCGCGTAAGATTGGTTGAGAATATAGGTTTTCATTCGAAGATATCATTGACCCCTTCTTACGGATGGTTGTCATTCTTTATTTTTCTTATTCAACTTAGTGTGCAACATTATATATAATTTTTTTACATGGAATTCTAGTTTGAATATTATTTATCTCTTAGTTGCATGTTATAACTTGTTTGCAACTTTATCATAATTCACATCTCAAATAAAACGGCAATACCAAGTTCCTCCATGACACAGTCAGGGTAGAAATGGTAATATATATATATATTACAAATTACATATTGAATAATAAATATCGATGCAAAATGGTAATATTGTTTGCTTTGGTATTTGATGGCTCTAGAAAAGTTCTTTCCTAAGAACTGGCACTCAATACTACATTCATTACCTACCAAGCGAGTATAGAAACAACATAAGTTTAACCACAGTGGCAATGGCAACATACATAAGACATTTTAAAAATCTATATCTATATATTAATAATACTAGACTCATTACCCTTTTTCATTTTTCCGTTCTTTTCACTAACTAAAACTAACATCTTATGTTATCTTACATCTTGACCATTTAATAATTGTTGTGAAGATTTTGACAATTCAATTTATTCAGATCGGAAGCTTTTTTTATTTTATTAGTCAAATCAATTACATAAATACCCCAGTGTAAAAGGGTGTTTAGAAAAATACGTTGAAACATTATAGAAAGCCGTAAAAATAGTGGAAAGGAGCGGTACGACCAAATCCAATCATGCGCACGAGGACACCATTAATTGGGCCCATGTTCCTTCTTTTGTGAATTACATGAAAGTTCATTTTCTATTGAATTGGTTTATTTTTATAAATTAATTATTACATTACATTATACTATATTATATTATTTATCACTTTTTTCAGAACCTGAAAATTAATATATAAAAATTAAAAGTCATATTTAATTAAAAAATCACAAATATAAAAAGTCATATTTAATTTTTTTGAAAGAAGAAACTCAATTCTCATTATCAATTAAAGTAGTGGGTACATCTTTTGCTAAAGCCTCTTCAAGCCAAGCAGGTGCAGCATGTAGAGTACATAGAATGTAGGCATCATAAGCCTTTCTAGCTAAACTCTGCGCTACCATATTCGCTTGCCTGCTACCATATTTCACAACAATTTGGTTGGCCTCTGTCAGTAAAAAGTTGCAATCTTGAATAATCATGCCAAATTCTGAATTGTCATGCTCGTTGCCATTGAAAGAATCCATGACACCTTTGGCATCAAGCTCAATAATTACGCCATACATACCCAGCTCTCAACTCCACTTGATTGCATTTCATAGTCCTATAGCCTCAGTGTCACGAACGAAATTTTAATAATAGCGGAAGCCTTTAACGATTAAAAATTGATACAAATACAGTTCAAAATATCAAGACGCTTTCGCTGCGCACTCTGATTATTAAAGTCATCGCGGCCAGCCGCTGAAATCTTGATCACATACATGTATTTTCTTCATTTTCGGGACGATCTGGCCACAGAGCTGTTAAATCCAATACCTACAAAATTATAGAAGATTAGGGAGTGAGTACAAAAGTACTCAGTGAAGATCGGAAGAGCGTCGAACAACATGTGTTGGTCTACGCAAGATAATACAGAAGAGAACATTTTTATGCACAAAGAAGGTCATTCACAAAGATTCAATGATACAAAGGCCAGACACATCACTAGTTTAGCCTCTACCTGTAAGCCATACAATTCAATAATAGACCAGAATGGTCGAGACCACATAGTAAGGCCATAATACCATAAAACAATTCAGATAGCAAAGCAAAACGGGTATATAGCGTCACTAGCGATGGCCAAGACTAAGGAACAATCATTTATCCAGAGCAATGGTGCACCGATACAATTAAGAGAGGGATCCAAGATATAAGGAGAATAACAGAGCCAAAGGATAAAAAATGATAGAACCAATACATGTACTACTTACAAGATAATCATGAGTTTCGTATAAAGAGAAGGAAGAACCAAGACATGTGTTACTCTCAAGAGAAGCATGATTTTCAAAGAGAGAGAGAGAGAGAGAGAGTTAATACACGTGTTACTCACCTCAAATATTCCTTGAATAATTCCAAGTGAAAAATGCCTTTCAAGCCTTAAAATTCCTCAATTAAGGCTATGCATTAGGTTACAATCGTTCTATATATGGTAAGGACCCTTTTTCTAGAGACAACTAGGTATTTTAGTGAGTTTTTAGGGTTATTCTTTATCCCACCATAACGGTGGACGAAGTTGGGTGTAAGGGAGGAGAGGTTGGGGTGTTGGCAATGTTTGGGAAACTTTGGAGGCTAATAACCCTTTTTATAATAGTTGAAAATTAGCTTATTTTAATAAAATTTGAGTTCCACCAATGATGTTGCGACACGTGGCACAATATGAAGCCGTACACCTTGCGATGCTGTGTGGCGAAATGAGGTTTACTCGTTTATTGCTCAAGATATCCTTGTACTTTGTGGTGTCTTGTGATTAAGTCACCTCACTTTGATTGAGGTTGGTTATGGACAGAAATCCTTCTTTGGCTTCAATTGAGTAAACATCTTGAAATCCTCTTTGGCTTCAATTGAGTAAACATCGTCAAATGTAGCTTAAATTTCGTGGGATGTTACAATCTATCCCCTTTAAATAAATTTCGTCCTCGAAATTTGTTGAGCGATGTGGTTGTAATTATTATCATTTTTAAAGGCATAATACGCAACTGGATCAATTGCTTCCTGACCATATGTAGTGCCAAAGTATCATATCTAACCCAAATATACCATAAATTCACAAAGACTGAGTTGACCAATTATCCAAAGTTTCAATTTCATAATTTATGAAGATTTTAATCATAATAGGTTGAAGTACAATCAACAAAGTTCGATTTGGGTGAAAATGGCCAAAAGGCAATCTTTCCAAATATGAAATCAAGAGATCAAAGTTACAATTCAAATTCATCATTGTTCTTAACTAAATTCGGTGGGTGTCAATATTTCTAGGATCACTCAATTTATTAGACCAAAATAATTTCATCAATCCATTACATTTACTTGAGTTAATTTTTAATTTTTCATGTGTTTAATTCATGGCTCAAGATTCGTCACTACATATTAACTCATAATCAAATTCTTAACGATTACCTTTATTAAATCTCTTCGATATACATCAATAAGTGAAACTTATAAAATAGTCATCCATTTATTTCTTTATTTGTCCCAAAATTATACCTTGAGGAGTTTATTAAAATGGGCAAATTTCAATAATTATGATGAAATTCAAAGTTTGGTTCGTGTACTGGTAGGTCCCATTGCACAGTTAAAGGCCAAAGAAATTCAGGAATTAATAACAAGATTAGTGTAAGAATTCAAAAGTCATGTTTAAGTAAGAAATTATTGAAGGCCGAGTGAAATTTGGATGTAAAATGGATAAAAGAAATCATTTTAATGAAAATAAAGGTCACTCAGGCAAAAGAAATAAAGCTCGAGGCCTAACATAGCATAAAATAAATTTTAGATCATATAGATGAAATCAAAGAGCTCAGATACTTATACTTCAATTTTTTTTTCAAAAAATCTGGGAACCACCGACTTAGGCTAGGTGCGGCCGCATGCACCTGTCAAAAAATGTTCTGTTGCCCGAGGCTCTCCGGCGGAATGCATTTCGCAGTTGGCTGCAGGGTGCCATGCGGCGACATAGTGTAAAATTTTTTTTTCATGCATGTATCTAGATTCCAAAACTTTTTCGAATATAAATAGGAGCCATTTGGCACCTCTTAAAGTTAGGCATTTTGAAACAAATTGGAAACTACTATTTTTCCTTTCCACTTTCCTTGTTTTCATTGATAAACTTTTAGAAGCCAAATGTATAATATTACCAAGGCCAAATTTAACTTATCATCAATTAACATAACTGATTTCAATACTTATAGGTGTGCGGATTTGTCCAAATAGGAGTGATACATGTATGTGAGGCCAGAGGATCATGCTCTGATACCACCTATCACGAACGAAATTTTAACAATAGCGGAAGCCTTTAAAGATTAAAAATTGATACAAATACAATTCAAAATGTCGAGAAGCTTTCGCTGTGTACTCTGATGATTAAAGTCATCGCGGCCACCCACAACGAAACCCCGGCCACCCGCTGAAGTCTCGATCACATACATGTATTTTCTCCATCTTTGGGACGATCCGACCACAGAGCTGTTAAATTTAATACCTACAAAGTTATAGAAGATTAGAGGATGAGTAGAAAAGTACTCAGTGAATAACAACATATGTTGGTCTACGCAAAACAATATAGAAGAGGACATTTTTATGCACAAAGAATGTCATTCACAAAGATTTGATGATACAAAGCCCAGACACATCACTAGTTTAGCATCTACGTGTAAGCCATACAATTTAATAATAGACTAGAATGGCCGAGACCACATAGAAAGGCCATAATACCATAAAACAATTCATATATCAGAGCAAAATGGGTATATAGCGTCACTAGCGATGGCCAAGACCAAGAAACAATCATTTATCCAGAGCAATGGTGCACGGTCAATCAGTAAAGGCCAAATACAATTAAGAGAGGGATCCAAGATACAAGGAGAATAACAGAGCCAAAGGATAAAAAATGATAGAACCAATACATGTACTACTCACAAGATAATCATGAGTTCCGTATAAAGAGAAGGAAGAACCAAGACATGTGTTACTCTCAAGAGAAGCATGATTTTCAAAGAGAGAGATAGTCAATACACGTGTTACTCACCTCAAATATTCGTTGAATAATTCCAAGTGGAAAATGTCTTTCAAGCCTTAAAATTCCTCAATTAAAGCTATTCATTAGGTTACAATCGTTCTATATATGGTAAGGACCTTTTTTCTAGACACAACTAAGTATTTTAGTGAGTTTTTGGGGTTATTCTTTATCCCACCATAGCGGTGGACGAATTTGGGTGTAAGGGAGGAGAGGTTGAGGTGTTGGCAATGCTTGGGAAACTTTGGGGGCTAATAACCCTTTTTATAATAGTTGAAAATTAGCTAGTTTTAATAAAATTTGAGTTCCGCCAATGACGTTGCGACACGTGGCACAATATGAAGCCGTACACCTTGCGATGCTGTGTGGCAAAATGAGGTTCACTCGTTCATTGCTCGCGATATCCTTGTACTTTGTGGTGTCTTGTGATTAAGTCACGTCACTTTGATTGAGGTTGATTAAGGACCGAAATCGTTCTTTAGCTTCAATTGAGTAAACATCTTGAAATCTTCTAGGGCAATGGAAGCAATTATTACATCATCGTCAAATGTAGCTTAAATTTCATGGCATGTTACAATGGTTGGGACAATCATCTTCCCTCCTTTAATGAATTTCGTGCTTGAAATTTGATAACTATTATTTTCGTAAGCATAATCATATTAATACTATTTTCAAAGGCATAGTATTTGACTCAGGGGAGTCGAGACTATACCTTTAATATCCTGGACTAAGGTAATACTCTTTCAGTAGGATTGTTCTCTTTGGATTTGTTAGGACAATTTCTGATCGCATGTCCTTCTTGTCTGCACCCATAGCATACTCTTGGTCATTTCTTACAAGGCCCATTATGCCATGTATTACATGTTGGGTAGTTGCTTGCATTATTTGATTCTTCCTTTAAGTTGAATCTTTTAGCACTCGACTTATTTTTAAAATTTTCTCGGTCTCGGTTATTTCCATTGTCCCCATTAGGGTTAGGTTTTCGAAGTTCTCTAGTTTTAGTGATTTTGGCCTCAACTTGTTCTGCTAATAGGGCCCGATCCACAATAGCTGCAAAATTTAGACTTGCATTGATTGACATTAACACATCTCTGGCTAATTCGGGTTTTAATCCTTCTATAAATCGATTGATTTTCAATTCCTGGGTCCCCAACGCATGAGTTGCAAACCTAGATAATTCTTCAAATCTTTGGACATATTTGGTCACGGTAATTTGTTTTTGACTCAAATGAATAAACTCATTTAATTTCTGGTTTCTAGCTGTTGAAGAGAAATACTTGGTGCGGAATTTTTGACAAAATTCCTCCCAAGTTAACTCTTTAGCTTCTCCCATACTGATTAAAGTGTCTCACCAGTAGCCTGCACTTCCCTTTAGCATGAAAGTTGCACAATTTACTTTTTCATGATTGGGGATATGTGCATAAGAGAACATCCTTTCCATAGTTCGAATCCAATTCTCAGCTTCAATTGGATCCTTAGCTTCTTCAAAGATTGGAGGTTTAAGTCGACGAAATCATTCCGTCGCATTATCTCTTTTGTCCCTATCATGTAATGATTCCCCATTCGAATTTTGTTGAAGAAGTGACTCAATTTGACAGGCTTGTTGATTTGCCAACTGAGTTAATCGTTCTATGGTCTGGTTGGTATTCTCGTCTTGAGACATGTTTCTTTACCTGTTCATGAATTTTAACGTATAGCTTAAAAATCTAGTACTATAGACTTGCTTAGTAATTTAATTCTTATGCAACTATGTTGGTCAAATTAACACATGCAAGTATACAATACTTCATAAGATAGGCTATTCATCAATTAATTCTCCAAAATTATACTTGAATTTATCAAGAATAGAGAAATCAAATTATTCAATAACCAAGAGTACAAAAATCAAAACTTAATGCATGTACAAATAAACTCTATTACATAATTAAGGCTCAAGGAGATTATAAATCAACAATGAAATTAATGGCGTGATTTATAGATGGAATTCAAAAATATTTTAGTTTTAAAACAAAATCGCCAAAAGAAACTTCTCTAATCCAAATAAAAGACAATTTTATATTAAAAAATGGAGTTTAAGGCTTAAGGAGAGACAAAACAAGCTTTATGAATCAATTAGGAAGTTTAGGGGCCTTAGTGCAAATTTTCCAAAAAAATCTGGATTTTTTTATATAAACTGAAAATATGGATCACTTTTGTAAAAATTTTAAAATCCAAGACTTAAAAAGCTTAAAATAAGTCCTTTAGACTGGTTTGGAAGAAATCTGAAAGTTCAGGGACTATTGCCGCAATTTTGGCAAAAAATGAAATTGCGTGCCATGCGGGTGCATGGACTAACCATGCGGGCGCATGGGAGGCCTCAGCAGCTGAAAATTTTTTCTACTGCCCGCGAGTAGGCCGCGACATGCATTCCACGGTCCATTGTGGGCTATGCTAAATAGGCCAAATTTCATATTTTTGTTCCTTTCTCATTATCATATAATTATTTTGATTCTGAAGCATAATCTAGCATGGATAGAGGTCGTATAGCATCTTTTCATCCAACTTTCTTTTCATTGAAGTTTTTCAAGGTTGGTTTTCCTTGAGAATTTGCTCATATATTTTGGTGCTTTCTTCTATTACTTTGTAAGGGTCATCTTCTTGTCCAAGTTCAAGATTCATGCCCTCAAGTTGATATTCTAAGAGGGGAACTAATCAATGCCAATATACTAAAGAATTGCGTCTCAATTCATTTTCATTTTTCATGATTCTTTCCATGCAGTAATAAATATAATCCTTACTAAAAGCTAGATGAAGGTGTATAAGTCTCTTGCTTGCTTAAGTTCAATATTAAAACTTTCAATTGAAAAGGGGAAACTAATCAACGTCAAAATACTAAAGAGTCTCACCTTACTTCTTATTCCCATGACTTTTTACCATCCAACTAATAAACAAAATTCTCATCTAACGGGCTAGACAAAAGTTACTCAAATCGCCTATAAACTTAATAAAGGATTACTTACTTGCAAGCCAACTGGAGAACGCTTCGCGAGAAATAGGATTTGCATGTAGTGTCCCTTGGAATCATGCTCTGATACCACCTTGTCATGCCCCCACTTTTATACTTTCTTATTATTGCTTATATTCAAGAACGGAAGCTTTTGAATTTTAATTTCTTTTGTTTGTGCAATTTTCAGGGACGGGACTTACAAAAACAAACACTTTTCACGGCTTCATTTAAATTTTGAAAAGATCAAATGGCACAATGGATTATAATAATAAGTATTTCATTTAATAATTTAGCCAAGCAAAACTTTTTTTTTCCATTGACATAATTATCGATACAAAAAGTACTAAACTCAAGTATAGTTCTTAGGTACATTTATATTCAAAACATATCTTATATCTCCAAATGTGTGTCTCCTTCTACATGCAAAATCCTCTTCCATCATACTTGACTTGTTTGGCTAATATCTTGCCTTCAACCATCTACAAAATGAAGTAGACGGATGAGTACAACGTATTCAGTGAGTAACAAAATACTTTGCTTTACCTTTCATTTGGGAAAACACTTTTCAATCATGAGTTTAAGAAAACCAACCAATGCACAAAGCCATTTGATGCACGAAAGGGCCCTATCATTAGTTAACTAATACCCGTGGTACACACATGATTCAATATCAATTCAAAATGGCTAAGATCACATAGCAAAGCCATAATACCACAAAGGATACTACATAGCCAAAATGACTAAGACCACAAAGCAAGGTCATGTTCCACAAAGCAATTCAAAACGGGTAGGGCGTTAAATAATGATAGCAATGCAACAAATCAATTTCTTTACCTAATGATCCATTAAAATCTCAATGACAATGCATCAAAAGAATCCATACTTATCATTAAAATCTCAATTGTTTTGTATAATGATAATGCATCAAAAATCCATACATGTCTTATAAAAACATTAAATGAAAGGGAATCAAAGTACCCATTACTCACCTCAAAGGTTTGCCAAATGTTCTTTTAATTCTAAGTGGAAAATACCTCCAAAGCCTTGCTTTTTGGGTTTTGATCTTCCTATATATGGAAAGGGAGCCTTTTTAAGTGATAAATAGGTGTTTTGGTGGGGTTTTGATAGTGTTCTACCTCCCTTGATGATTTTGGACGAATTTTGTATGGTCAGTGGAGAAGTTGGAGCAACTTGAGGGATTTTCTTAGCTTGGGGCCTTTTAATAATTGTTAGATTTAATTATATTTAACTAACCATTGGAATCCACAAATTGTAAAGATGACAAGTGTCTTGCAACTTGGCAAAACTAACACCATTCCTTAGTTATAAAAATGGCACATGTCTTATATCCTAAATGATAAAAATGACACATATCTTTATGTTTGGCAAATCTTGCATTATTTAGGCATTTGTTTGGAGTAATAAACTTTTAGTTTTGGAATAGGAAAAATCAAAAATTCGTCTACTTGTTCCAATTGTTGGCAAAATAATTATTGTGTCACCAATTTATTGTTGAAATTTTTTTTCCGGGATGTTACACTCGGCTTCTTTTGAAGGGAGCACACCATCTATCGTTTCCATCCAACATGTTAGTGTTGGTATTGATGTCCAAGATCTAATTAGTTAGAGCGGGTTTAATCAAACCGAATTAATTAATAAGATTAATTAACTGGACCACTCAGTTATAGGCCCGTGGAAGCCCAAATATGATTAGGGTTTTGTATCCTACAACTATAAATAGGAGTCTTGTGTTTTGGGTTTAGTAGAGAGACGGTGGGAAGAATTCATATGACGAATTCTACACGATGTGATCATGGATATTCTATCAATTTCTTGCTATCACATGAAATTGATAGAACCCTAAACATACTCTCATAAATCCGCTTCGAATTGTCTGATGTTGTGAAGTTCCAAATCCATTCTTGCCGTGTGGATTACCATTAAAGGCTGGACAATTGGATAGTTGTGGTGATGAGCAATGCTCCAACGGACAAATAGGATTTGCTATTCACAGTGTTCATCAATAAGGTATTTTTCCATCACGAATTCTTTTGAAGTACAAGCTCGATTCTAGGCATAGGAATTAGATGTTTATTTAATTCCAGTTGTGCATTTATATTGTTCAATTTATAACAGTGGTATCAGAGCCTGCCTTGCTACTTATTAGAATTTGTTTAATACTATTGATGAAATTCGCAATGATTGTTATTGTTACAAGTATCAATTTGATTTACATCATTTACAAATTAAATCTGAATGAGATTTAGATTTCTGATTGTGAAATTTGATTTCATAATTTGCAATTAAATAAAAATGGATCTGTTGATGCAATGGATGGATGTCGGAATGAACAGCAGTAGCCACCTCGGCCGAGAATACTCCTCTAGGCAGTGAAGCGGCAATGGAGCAGCAAACATGCTGGTGGCCTTCGAGCAGCGCCTGTGTCTGTTGTGAACAGCAACAGTGTGGGCAGGTTGCTTCCGTAGCAACATAGGAGGCACCGAGATTTTTTCGGCACCTGCCACTGAAGCCACCGGCTGCAGTTCCCGACGGCGGCTAGGGTTTAAAAACCCTAACCTGAATAGCGATTTCAAATTGGAGAGATGGGAGCTCTTGTGCAATTTCACTGTAATTTCTGAAATTGTACAAGAAGCCCCTAAGGTTTTAAATCTAAAGGAGAAGGTATATGTAGTCTAGGAAATTGCATTTAAGTCCTTCAATTTTAATATTTTAACTGGGGCAGCCTAACAATTTTAGAAATTGATGAAGTAGTCCCTTAAGTTTTGAAAATACATAGATTGGCCCTAAAAGTTTTGGAAATTTCAGAATCTGTCTCATATTTTTCAAAGTTGACCAATTGGTCTATATGGTTTGAATTACAACAAGTTTTTTTTGTAAAATTTTGGAAAATTTTTTAATTGAGTTAAAATTTAAACTTTATGGAAAATTTACCAAAATTGTTTATTTGGATAAATTTGAATTTTAACTTAATTCAAATTGTGATTTCATCCCTAAATGTTTCCAAAACTTATATCAAAGTATAACTTTGATATTAAAACAAAATAAAGACTTATGTTGTGGTAATCCCCAAATTGCTAATAAAGTTGGCTAATGAATACGATTAATTGATTGACTTTATTGATGGGAAATTATTTAATTAATTAGATTAATTGTTTAATTTCAATTGATCCGTTCCATCTTGTCTAAATGAGTTTAGACGATTATTGTCAATACTAAACCTAGAAATTGATATGTTAATTAATATGTGATATTAATTGAATGAATTTAGTGGATTATTATGAATTTGAATCATATGATTTATTGCAATAAATTGGTATATGATACTAGTTATGATTGCATGATTAATTTATTTTTCGCCTTTCTTGTTTGAGATATAACAAGCTAGTTTGTATATGATACAAATTGGAAAGGGAAAATGGAGATTTTTGCATTTAACATTTGATGGTCAAATATAATGTCTCCTAATAAATTATTATCTAGTCTTCTTCATGGTTCAAGAAGATTGAGTATCTGCAATCTATAATGATGGATTTATTAATTATGTATAGTTAATTACATATTAGACATCATTATTATGTATGATTGAGATGAGACCGATCCCTTAATTAAAATATTAAATTCGTATTAAGTATTAATACATGCCTTGCACTATTATAGTGAAAAACCAGAGTTCATTACCGATGTCAGCGTGTTGAGTAACTCAAGGCTGCTCATTTGTAAATATGTTTATCACTATGAAACATATGATGTTTCTGAACAGTGTGTTGAATTTAACTAAAGTTTTATTTCTTGTTGAGTGACTCAAGGAAATAAAATTTTAGAGGCTTATCAAGTAAATATATGAGATGTACATGACAATTAGTTGTCTACTTGATAATCTAGGAATCACATAGAGATGTAATTGATAGTGTATCTACCTAAATGCTTTATTGGGATTTGTTGAGTAACTTAAGGTTCTAATAAAGCAAACAAGATCCTAGTCGACTGGAAATTCAAATAAAATTCAATAATTAATGCAGAGGGATTATTAATTTAGTGGGAGCACAATTAATTTGATAAAAGTCTATGCCAAATTAATTTTCTACATCAATTAATTTTGTTCTATCTCGACATTACATATTTGAATAATGAGTATATTTATAAATTTAATTGGCATATAAGATGTTAAAAATTTTCCGAATCAAAATTATAGAACTGACATCATAAGGAGAATTGTTCTCAAATAAGAAAAATGGATATGTCTTAAAATAGATTACGCGAATGCTTCTACTAAGGAAGTTTTTGCGAAAATAATGCAAATTTACAAACATCATGTGATGATGAACATAATGGGTATGTGTGATACTTGCCATTATGACTTGTAAATCTTACATGTGGGTACAAAAGGTTGTTTATACTATCACTATTCATTTCAAAGAGTTGAATGATGAACAGTAATGTATTGAGCAGTATAAGCTCAAAATGTTATCTAGAAGCACGATGGGACAATGAGCTAAGTATTGACTTAGTTCTATAATAGTTGTTTGATAGTTTATCACAATTTATTGTAAATTGAGATACATGAACTAGATTTATATTACCCACTAATCTGTTTAATATGCTAAAACTGTTGACCTTATAATCAATGCGATGTAAAGGCAAGTATTGACCATTAAGGCCTTTAACAGTATTTAAAGGTAGTATTGATGGAGCTTTGAGAAAGATTCTAGATGGTCAAAAATACAGTTAAAGTGTATAAAGACATATATCTAAAACTAATGATCTTTGTAGCGACAAAGAATATTTGAATAGAAACTGTAAGACATATATAATCATCATCTTGGAAAGAAAAATAATAAATAATCTTAGAGAAGATCTTAATACAAGATGAAAATGATAAAATTACTCTTTAGTCTCTGAAGTATTAGATACTAGATATTGATCCTATATTTTTTGAAATATGAATGAATCTGAAATAGAGTAGATCACTGCTCACTGGAAAATAAGACCTATAGTAGGAAATGAAACAATTGTTGCTCCATTTAAAACCTCTTTTTGCCTTTACCTTTTGTTTTGTTGTCGGATAAGAATATTGATATTATGATCGAGTTCTTATGAAGAGTATTATTTCCAATTCATGTTTGGACATGAATAGTTGTTCCATTGAAATTGAGAATAATTGTTATTCTTAAATTATGGAATGTACAAGGGAAATAAGATTGTTAATATCTAGATTCTAAATCCTAAAAGGTCTATTATCAGAATAGAAGATAAAAGAGGTGTAAAGGATAATCGAGATTATATCCAATTTTGACATTAAAGATAAATAAGTCATAATCTATACTGATATATTTAGACAAAAGTCTACAAATGTCAGGTATAGCTTCTCTTACTTTGTCAACTTCAATAATGACTATATTAGATATGGTTTCATATACTTCTTAAATATACATGAAAGTTTTGAATTGTTCAAAAGGTTCAAGCAAGTATCAAAAGCTATTTGGGAAAATATTCTAACAGTAATATATGATCGAAGTGAAGAATATTTATGGGTATAATTGATTATCTAATGAAAATAAGATTCTCTTGCAGTGGATTCTTATAAATGCATAATTTTATAATAGTGTATCTGCAAAGAAGATGTACATATTAAATATGTTATGATTTAATATGCCAAGCAGTTCTTCTAAACTTGTTTTGGGATATCCAATAGAGATTGCATGTCTACGCACTATAGCGTGTTTTATCTAAGTCGATTGATGAAACTCAAAATTATTTTGGATAATAACACTTTAAAAAGTGTACGGAATATTTCTTTGTGAATTATTCAACAGGAGTTGTTGGACGCGATTTATACTCCACATTTAAGATGAATGTCATCTTATGTTGTATTCTTAGAGAAATTGTTTATTTTAAGAAAATAGTGGGAGTGTTTCTTGAAGGGGTTCAAGAAACTACAAAAGAAATTGATCGACTAGATGTACTAATGAACATACTTCATTTGATGATGTGTAAACTGGTAATAAGAATATGGTTCCTAAGAACACATCAGCTCCGCATGGACTGGGTAGGGGAATCTATCTATTTAAAGATATGCTATTGTGATTTTCAAATTTGGATTTATAATTAAAGATGATAAACCTACCATTTACACAGAATGAAAGGTCAGAATGTTGACCTAGAACCTAGAAGGTAAAGTTTGATGCAATAGAATTCATTGTGAGCTTCATGACAACTAAAGTGCGGACTTTGATTGACTTGTCAGAATAGACAAGACCCATATGTTGTAAATTTGTTTACAATCAAGACATTAATATGGATGGCAATGCTCAAGTTAAAAAAGTGACAAGGTTGGTAGTGGAGGTTTAAATCAAAGATAAAAGTTAACTTTGACAGAACCTTATTATCTATAATCATGTCTGTGTTAAATTTGAATTATTATTGCTAAAGTAGCATATTTGACAAATGGATGTCAAAATTGTATTCCTCTCTAGGAATGATTAGTAAGGATGTATATGATACAATATGATATTTTGAATCTATAAAGTCAAATTGAATAACATCAACCCTTGGATGAGCTGAAACTTTCATTTTGGTAAGATAATCAAAATATTTGATTTGATTTAGAATGAAGAGGAATAGTGTGTACAATAAGTTTGTCGGAGTTAGACCGTATTCATAATATTATATAGGGATACATATTTTGAAACACGATATCCCCATATATAGACAGAAATCCAAACTTTTCTCTATATGGGATTTGGGAGAGGTAACGTGCATCATTGGGATGTAGATCTATAGAAATAGATCTAGAAGTATGCTTGGCCTATCCAAATCTATGTATATAGATAAAATCTTGAGAATATTTAATGTGAAAGAGTCTATGTGAGGACTTTGCCCCATGGAGATGGGATCAATTTCTCAAAAAAGTGTGTTATAGAACACATGTTGAGAAAGTTGCATGGATTGTGCTATTGCAATAGAATCTATCTAGTATGCAATGCTGTGTACTAGACCAAATGTTTAACATGTTTTGATGGTCAAAAGCAGATTCCAGGTGAATTTTGATGGGAAACATCTTATAACGGTCATGAATATTCTTAAATGCCTGAGAAGCACTTGAAGAAATGTTTTTGAACTATGGAGAAATATGAACTAAGAGTTCACGTATTTACTGATGTCAGTTCTCAGTCTGAAAAGATCTAAAGAAATATCCCAATTTGGAAAGTATTTACTCATAACAGTAGCGTGATTGATTGGAAAGAGTACCAGATAGATACAAACTACTGATTTAAATATTTAGCCTTACGTAAGGTTCACAAATGAACTTGACTTTATTCCTAGCGTTGTTGATCGAGTAGTGATTGTGATAACAATGGACCCATCACACAAACGAAGGAAATTTGGGTCTCATCAGCGATCTAAATGTGTTTTGAGGCAATATATCTCTTGTGAAGAGATGATACAAAGTGATAGAGAGATTGAACAAATCCATCTAAATATACAAGATATCTTATGACAAAGTTGTTGTTATAACATGATGGTCATGATAAATCTATATGTATTAGATACAATAGATGTTGGATCTATTTGTACAGGATGTTGGTGCTGTAATCCTTATTGGATATTATGTACATAAACACATATTAATTGTTGTATTCAAGTGGCATATCTATTATTAAGATAAAGTTATCTTATAAAATAGTAGAGTCCGTAGAATAAGATTATAGTAACTTATTAATCACAAAGAACTGTGATTATGAGATATAAGTTATATACTTATTCTTAAAATATCCCTAGTCAATATTGTAATGAGATACAGATATCATTATTGTGGATAGACCAGCATGTGTCACATTTCTTTCTTTTGAAGTAAATAACTGATCTCACGAGTTAAGTTGTAGGGACATCTGAATGGGCACATGGATGCATTGTTAGTTGAACATGTATTGAATGATCTGCTTAGAGATACCACATGGTAAATTATCCAAGCGTCAGTGATTAATCTCTAATGGACGGTTGTGGAAGTGGTTCTTTGACTTGAGGATACCATAGAATCTTATGCAATGATTGTTATACTTAGTCGGACATTTGATAAGACTCTAGCCATGAGTTATCAAGAAGATGCCGCACAGGTATAATGAAAGTTGCATGAAGGTTGTGAGTATCCAAGATGATGATTCATCACTCATGGGTAATGGGAGATTATAATCTGCTTTTCTCCTACTCTAGTTGGTATAAATTCCTTGGCTGGGGTAAAGTTATGGGCTGAAAAGGTTTCATCGTAATTTAGTTTGATTAACAAATAGTTAAGGTGAATAACATATTTGGTTGTTATGAGATTGACGCATTTCCATATCTCTTAACTGATTGGGTTATATTGATAAAGGGATTATATTTCCACGGTCACTGTACATATAAAGGCTTGTCGTAACACATGACTTTCCTGTCACATTAGTTGTCTTGACATATTGCTAGATGTCAATCTTGGACGGCGACGTGAACTGGTCTATCTGGGTGAATCAATGATGAATTAAAATAGAGATTTTGGTTTGTCTTATTCTAATTGGATTAGAATAATAGTATCATGACATTTGCCATCGTGAGTGGGAGCCTACTGGGTCACACACATGTAATAGTTGGTGATTTGGAATGGACCTTGTCTAAGTGGAAGATTGTTAGAATTGATGTCCAAGGTCCAATTGGTTAGACCGGGTTTAATTGGACCGAATTAATTAATAAGATTAATTAATTGGACCGCTCAGTTGTAGGCCCATAGAAACTCAAATATGATTAGGGTTTTACATCCTACAACTATAAATAGGCGTCTCGTGTTTAGGGTTTAGTAGAAAGACGATGGAGAGAATTCGTATGACGAATTCTACACGATCAATGTGATAATATTCTCTCAATTTCTTGCTAGCATATGAAATTGATAGAATCCTAAACATACTCCTATAAATCCACTTTGAATTGTTCAATGTTGTGAAGTTCCAAATCCATTCTTGCCATGTGGATTACCGTTAGAGGCTCTTTATGCTTGAGACGAGATGAGACGAGACTTTTGATATGCTTTATTGCTATGCACAGATTTTGCATGCATGCTATGATGTTACTTTGCGTGCTAGTATTGATATGCCTTCGGGCATGAGACGAGAGTCAAAAACCTGCATTTACCAGACGATGCTTGTTTTTGAGTAGAGACTTATGAGATATGATTTGCATGTTTATATATATGTTTGTAGTGTAAATTGGTTAATATTGTGCTGAGTCTACTGAGTATTTCTATGAAATACTCATCCCTTTCAAAATTAACATTTTGCAGACTTGGAGTCGGAGGAGACGCCTTGAGCAATGGTGGCTTTCAAAATAAATTAAATTAGCCTTATTTTGAATGATTCAAACTTTGTTTAAGTTCTTTGAAACTTCTGATGTTAATTGATTCAAACTTGGTCTAAGTACTTGGAGAACGTTTGATGTCGTATGAGACAGTTGATTATTTCCGATGAATTATCTTTTGTCTCATCACTTTTGAATCAAAATATTTTCCGCATTTTATTCACCCTTGATTCATTTTGATTTATCTTATTTAAAAGAGAAGAGAGAAAAATATTTTAACGGCGTCTCGGGCGCCGAGGGCCCGGGGCGTCACACTTCTATTCTCTTTTCTCCCGTGAAAAGCTATGCAACAATAACAAAGCATTAGCATGCATCCTTAACTATAATAAAAGGAAAATATCATCATCATAAATTTCGACACATTATAATAAAAGGAAAATATCATCATCATAAATTTCGACACTTCAACTGTAGAGGGACTTAGAGACGATATCACAAATAGCAATCACAAGTAAATATTCATTCAATTTATATCTTGACAGATTATGATGTAAGTAATTTTGTCAATTTAAAAGTAGTAAATCTTATAAGTGATTGTGGACACCTAAATAAGTTATTATGACTTTGCTTTTGTGAAATACCTCGGTAAGTTAAGATGATAAGGTCATTAAGCTCTGACCATTTGTATTTTGAAGCGTATTAAGTTAGTAAAATTAATTTATATTACTTGATTCTCTAAAATAAAAGCGTTCATCCATTCTTTCAAGTGGGTAGATTATCCATCATTACTCCAAAATCAAAGAAAAATAGATGAAAAATACATAATTGTAGACAAATATATGGCACAAACTTAACTAATAATATAATAGAGTCCTTTTCTAAAACCGCAAAACTTCTTATCTTAGATGGCGTGTATGGATTCATACTATATATATTTAAACCATTGTACACCCTTTTAATAAAAAACACACATGTTTTTTTTATATATATTAATTAAACAAAACAAAATGGCACTGTTCCTAGGAACAATAACCTTGCCTTCCTTCTTTCATAATACAATACATACATATATATAAGTATATATGGATAATTATATATTTTGGATGTTTTATTTTTAATTCACAAACTATTCTTTCTTTCAACGTATTTGTAAACTAACCTTAATTTGAGGGCATTTGTGTAAACAACCCTTATTATGCTCCCGGTGATATTATTATTGGTATAAAAATCCGTGGATTACTCAACTGACATCGGACTAAACCGCCTGACCAACGCAACCGTGCCGTATGCATCCCCCTACCATTGCTCTCACCTTTCCTTCGAGCTCTTTCACTACCTCTGTCGTTATCTATAATAATAAATAGCTTCCAGGGAAAAAGGGTTAGGATTTCTTCTTTTTTACACTCTCTTTACTTCTTATCTCTATGTTTCTTTCTCCTGATACATTGTTTCCCTAATCTTTCTGTAAACAAGCCGAAATTGTAATATCGATTGAGATAATTCAATTGACTACCATGGTGGATGCAAATTTGAGTTGTGGCGGGACGGGTTCTTGTGGTTTAACCTATAAGAATCGGAGGAAATGGGCATCTTCGTTAGACCGTTCAAGAGAATTTCGCAGTTTTTTAGCGAGAGTGAACTCGAGAGGGCCCAGAAATACAGAGTCTGGTGTTGGGGGATGCTCTCTGTACTATGAGAAGACAAAAGGGCGTTTGAATTCACCAATTATCCTACTGAGGAAGCCCGTGTTTTTGACACTAGACAATCGGTTGAGTTCAGACAGCGGCTTGCAGTCATATGATGTCGAGGAGAGTTCTGTTGTTGATCAAGAAATTGGTCCAATCAATTCAAGAGCACTTAAGTATGACGCCCGTAATCTTCTGTTAGTGTGTAACCCTGACTGTGCAGTGATGATACACATCTCTAGTATAATTTTTTGTTTTTCCGTATTATTATCCTTAATATTTTCATTAGTTTAGATGTTTATGCCAGTGAAGATAGCAGCTTTAAGTAACAAATCATTTGACCATCTATGATGCATTCAGGCATTTTGCATTGCTTATAAACAGGTGGAGCATCAGTCATGCTTAGTCATGTATGATTAATGGCGTTGAAATTATGACGATTTTAGAAGTTGCTAACAAACAATATTTCAACCAGAGAGGAAGCATTATGTCCTCTATGTTTTAATCTTGATCTCCTCTAGAGATAAAAAAGCAATAAGAATCAATTTCTTTTGGTGTGAACATTTCAACTCTCACTGTCGTAGAACAATGATTTCATGGTAGAGAGATTCGCAGAACTACTAGATATGATCATTTACGTTGAATATTATTCCACCAATCTGCTATAGTTTCCATTATGTTATTTCTTTGTTAATGTTGTCACATGTGGTTTCTCTAGGGTTATGAGCTGCCTGATTCTTTTTTTTTTTTTTTTTTTTGGGTTAATATTAGAACTTCTTTATTAGTTGCATCTTTTAATAAATGAAAGATGTCTTCATTTCATTCAATGAGTTGTCTTTTGGAATTTGAGTACTCTGTTGAGCTTCCATCTTTGACTTCTTGATCTCAACTCTTCATTCTAATTTCAGTGAGTCAAATGGGGTTGTTTCCTTGGGGATTAATGAAGCTAATGGCAAGTTTACAAAAGCTTCGGCTAGTACATCTCAACCAAAAAATGTTGCCAATGAACTTATGATGCTGTCGTTACCAGCAATTGCGGGACAGGCCATTGAACCGCTTGTACAATTGATGGAGACTGCATTTATTGGCCGCGTGGGTAAGGTGGATGTTTAGTTATTAAAATTCTCTTTGTAACTTTTGATGATTGTTTCTATTTTCTTACAAATGCACTTCTATAGTGATTATGAGTTTTTAAGTTTTTTAGGTGGTGGGGTGGTTGTGGAATATTACATGGTAACCTGAAATAACTTATTTTGTGATTTTGATATGCTCATGAACTGTTGACATGTATGAACCGAAGTATCTTGTGTTTGAAATGATAATTGTGGTGATGACTTTCTAGAACTTGGTAGTTGTTGCATACTAATTAGAATAATGATCCGGAGTGCTGGAAGCTGATACCTGATAATACTTTCTTGGGATGATTGCAGCTGTTCACTTAGAGCAAAGACTGGGCTTAGAGCAAACACCTGTCTTTTCAGCTTGTATATAGATGTGATATTAAAAAAGCTTGTGCCTTTTACCACATTGGTCACTAGATTCAGAACTAACCCTTTTCCAGATTTCATAAATTAATAATTTAAAACATAATTTTGTGTTTTTTTCTTAAAATAATGGAGCCTGCTACTATCAATTTTTTCCCCTATCACACAGTCATTGTTCTCAGTATCATTTCTCACATACAGGTTCTGTGGAGTTGGCTTCTGCTGGTGTCTCTTTATCACTCTTTAATATAATTTCAAAGCTCTTTAACATTCCTCTCCTTAGCGTTGCTACTTCATTTGTGGCTGAGGATGTTTCAAAAAATGCACGTAGGTTATCCACTACAGGTAGATGAATTGACACCTTTATCTTGAATAGCCCTTATGTTGTCGACCTTGCAATTCATTAAATGGTCAGTTGTCTTTTTACAGTATTTTCTTTTTGATACTCTGTTTCCATTTTACAGATAAAGAAGAAGGTGCCAATGGGAAATCTATTCAAGTTACCACAAAGAGACTGCAGCTATCTTCTGTATCAACAGCCTTACTGCTAGCTGTTGGCCTTGGCATTTTTGAGGCTTTGGCCCTGTCTCTGGGATCTGGACAGCTTATCAGTTTGATGGGCATATTAGAGGTTTGCATCTACTCAGCATTGAAATTCTGGAGCTCTTCCCTTGCCCTGCATCTAGTTCTGTTCATCAGAATTATATACTATAAATGCACAATCACACGCATGCACATAGTTTAAAAAGGCGAGGCAGAGGCTCGCCTCAAGGCCCTCCTTGGCCTGAGGCGGTTGTGTAGTGCCTTGAGGCACTACTCTGAGGCAATTTCCTCAGAGGCTTACACCTTTGGAGGTGAGGTGTACGCCTATGGTTACGCCTCAAGGCTCAAGAGATCTTAAGTCTCTAAATTGGCATCCTATTTTGATTGTTTTGTTTATTTATTTTTGTTTAACAATTCAAAGATTTAACCCAATAAGTTGGAATTTGGAGGCAAGGAAGTTTACATCATATAGATATATCTTCTTGTTTGTCTATCATTTCTTCTACAACGATTGCCGTGTTTCGACCAGAAATCTTGATATTCAAAAGGCATGTTGCCTTTTTTCTTGCCAGCTAGTCATATCCTGTTAACTACGAGATTGTTCACAATAACATGTGACGATGTACGTACTAGAAGTTTGATCAATTTATTTTGCTTTTCCTGAAATAAGTTATTTGTTTTAAAACGTTCAAACTTATTTATATCGGTTTGTTAAGAGGCTTACGCCTCAATAGCCTCAAGGCATACGCCTTGCCTTATCAAGGAAAAACGCCTCGAGACATATTTCCGCCTTTTCAAACTTTGCTCATGCAAACTGCAAACTAAATAATTTTGGCATTGAATGTTTATTCTTTTCTTATACAGGCTGATTCCATGCGTGTGCCAGCACAACGATTTCTTATTCTTAGGGCTCTTGGTGCTCCTGCTTATGTTGTTTCTTTGTCTTTGCAAGGCATTTTTCGTGGTTTTAAGGACACTAAGACACCTGTATATTGTTTAGGCAAGTATCATTAATTTTCCAACGGTTTAGTTGCGTAATGTTTGTATATTAAGCAATCCTTTTTTTTCTCATACTTATTGAAAAATGATAAGAACTTCCATATTAGTGTTGAAAGACATAATTCCAGAGGTTCTTTAATCCTACCTTATTTTGTCATATCTTCTTTGTGCTCATATGCATTTATCCATGCTTTAAAAGTAAAACGCTTTGCACGTGTTTCAAATAGCTCGAAGAACACTTTTCTTTGTTTTTCCTCTTTTTCAATGACAACTATCACAACTTGCTATCTAGCAATGAATTGAACATAATAGCGACAAAAGATTCACGTAGACAACTGCGGATGTCTTTAGAATTATGCTTTCTTTGTTATATCATCTATGTTCTAATTTCGTTCTTGTTTGTGCGAGCTCTATAGCAATTATAATTCATTTTGTAATAGTTTCTGTTTTGTTTCTTTTAGATTAGATATGTTCTTTCTTCCATATGTTCTTGCTGTGATTATATAAGTGAACTGTTGATATATTTGTCTATAAACTAGTTGTATGCCCGTGCATTGCACATAATAGAATAATTAGCAAAAAAAGTGAATAGTAATTTGAAAAATTAAATAATCATAATTTTGTTGTGTACTACTCTCACTCATATACATATGTTACTAATATATATAAATAGAATCAAATTGAAACGTATAATATTTTCACTTGGCACAAAACTAATTAAATTTTCATTCATATAACAATTAATTTCACATTAATTATATAAACTAAGAAACAATGAAAAAGAGATGATACGAAATTTATACAACTCTAGAATTACCCTACACCCCACCCTTATTCAATAGGGTGTGGATAATATTCATTTATTAGAATGAATTATTTTCCACATTCATTTTACACCATATATTATTGGAAAAATTATTTTTCGTATTTCTTCATCACTATTCACTAAATCTACTCTAAAAAATCTAAAGTACATAATCCCTTATTACAAAAGACCCAAATGAAGCAATATTGCAAACAAATGATAAATTCTATATGATTTACCATTTACCTATAAAATTACTTTTTAATCACTTTCTGTTCAAAAAAGAATTAAAAGACTTTTTTATTTTTATTCTAAATCATTATCATCAAATATTATTGTTATCGTATCCCCTCAACTTAAATTTTTACTAATATATAGGTTTTCAAAGAAAAACAAATAGTAAATTAAGTAATGTACTAAATATATTGCTCTAGGTTTATCGTATTGAATTAAGGTAAAAGTTTTGAAGCTGATTTAATTTTGTTTTATTATTATATCATCAATCTCACAAGTATACACTTATCGAAATTGGTAGAAGTCTCAATAATCCAACGCTTGAAATTTGTCTATCAACTGTTAGAATTTTGAAGAAAACGGATAATTTTTGAAAATAGGCTATATAGAGTAAAAATATATAAATTTTTGTATATTATTATAAAATAAAATAATATCAAAATATAATTAATAGATAAGCATTACTTTGAAGAAACGGATAATTATTATTATTGTTATTATTATTATAAAATAAAAAAAATAAAAGAAGTATATAAAAGTAAAATAGTGGTTTTGACGGGAAAACTTGCATAGGACCACTATCCTACTTTTATATATATAAGATTGTTTTTTTGGCTAATTGGGGCACTGTTACGCCGCAGGATTCGGAAATTTTACAGCTGTAACTCTCTTTCCATTACTTATATATTATTGCCAATTGGGTGTTTCTGGAGCTGCCATTTCTACTGTTATATCACAGTACGTATCCCATCTTAATTTCTTCCTTCCATGCATGTTTATATTACATTTATCTGTTGATCTTCCTTTGCTTTACTCCTAAGTTTTAGAGTTCTGGATTTTACTTGAATATTTTTAGTTTAATGCCATATCCTTGCATGCATATACGTCGTCGCCATTTCGATGATCTGGTATCTGAGTAAGAGTAGTTTTATTGCCTCCAAAACTCCGACAACTGCAATTTGGTGGTTATTTAAAATCAGGTGACTTGATTTGTAGCGGTGAACACAATTATTGCCAAGTTTTTATAGCTGCAACGTTTTATGTACTAGTGAGTTCGTGGACAACCTTGACTTGTGCTGAGGGATGGATTGAGTACGTTTATTCTTCAGAGATGGCTACCTGACCTTGAAACTACTGTGCTATGTTTCCTGCTTATTGTATGGCAGGCCAGTTGAGAATGATTCTGAACCTTAGCTACATAAAATACACATACCACTCACCAGCCTCCTGTGCAGCATGCTTTAAATTAAGATTCTTTTCACAAGTTCTTTTTCTGCTCCCAGATTGAATTTTGACAAACTACTGTCAATGTCTAATTTCATTTTACCAAGTTGGATTTTTATCGTTTAACCTCGTCATTTTTTGAACCTCAATCCCTAATTTTATTGTACCACTGCCTAGAATCTTGAAATTCTACCTAAATAATGACTGAATGATCTATATTCTTATTATTTGAACACGTCGAACACTTAAAAAGTGCATCAGTTGGGTTATAACTATATCAAGATACAGTTTCTGGTCCAAAGTTTCAAACAGCATCTTTAACCAAACTAGTGAGATCTTTTTGTTAAACCAGTGGTGCGACCTTGCATATGGGTTCTTTTTCTATAAACTACATGACAACTTTTCACTCATTGGAAGGAATTCATAATTAGCGATGAAAAGTATAGCCCCTGCCATCACTGCTCCCATCTTATTGGAATTTAAGATCAATTTTCTTGGAATGATTGTTCTAAGATAAGTGCCTATATTGGACCAATTATGAATGCTGCCCATTATTTATCTGATAAGTTTGCCACCAAGACTAATGGTGCTCCTTTTTTATTAACATTCAAGTTGATTTATCTCTAGAATGTCAAATAATGTACAGTCTCTTAACAATATACAATTCTCTTCTCAATTGCATTCTATGTGCTACAGAGATCTCTCCTAGTGTATGTCATGTTTTCTAATTTTGTTCCCTATTTTGGCTTATAGGTGGTTTTCTTATTGGGAGAACTCTGGCTGTCCTCTTGACTCTGACAGTCGGCACTTCAATGGCTGCGCGTCAGGGTCCTACAGCTTCCGATCTCATCAAATCTGCTTACAAGTCTGGCTGGCTGTATCCCTTCTTACAGATGCACTTGCTACATCAGCTCAGGTGACCTTTAATTTTCACAATGCCATTTTCTTTAAGTATTGTTTTACCTTTTGATTTTGTTTTTTTATTTCTGATTCTTTCCTTTTGCTCCCCTTTATGGTATCTGCTCTCCCTCTCCCCACATCCCTCTGCCAATTTGGTAGAGTGTTATACGTATGATTTGCTGTTATTATTATTATTATTATTATTATTATTATTATTATTAATTGATAATTTTGAAGAGAGCCTTGGCTACATTTACGAAGTTGAATATTCATGTGCTCATCACGATATCCATATCATATAAGGCAGTAACATAGCTTTTCTAATCTTTCTTTTTGCTAGTCATATTGCATTTCTATTTTGTAGGCCTTGGTCGCGAGTTATATTTCAACAGATGATTATAGGACTGTGAAGGATGTCACACATTTCGTGTTAGAGATCGTTTCCTACCTGTATATGCTCTTAGGCTTTGTTTCTTTGAATTCTTGTTCAAATGGTGTTTAGGAAATGCAAGTCCTTGTTATCAGTTATGTTAATATCCTTGATTTTGTTTCTTGTGCTTTTCTAGATAGGATTTGTCACTGGTGTTTCCTTGGCTGTGATTTTGGGTGTTTCTTTTAGTTCTTTGGCCCCTTTGTTTACCAAGGATGTTGAAGTTCTACGAATTGTTAGAACTGGCGTTTTGGTAAGTCATCTATATATGTTGAATTCAGTTCATTATATTTTTGTTCATCTGATCTGTCTAATTTACTTAAGCACTGCTAACATTCTTCTAACATGATATTAAACAGTTCGTAAGTCTCAGTCAACCAATAACTGCTCTAGCATTTATTTTCGATGGTCTTCATCATGGTGTTTCAGACTTTCCTTACGCAGCACGTTCTATGGTAAGTTTAAACTAATCTATTGACTGACTTAACGGGCACATGAAATATGGGTTGATGTTTGTGATTATGAAATGTAGATGCTGGTGGGAGCAATATCTTCTATATTTTTGCTATATGTTCCTAGATATTTTGGTCTTCCTGGTGTTTGGTTGGGCTTGTCTCTCTTCATGGGACTACGGATGATGGCAGGATTTATCAGGTAAATTGGTGAATTAGATGACGTTGCTGTTTCTAACTAGCTTTTATAAGGAATATTACAAGTTTTCTACCATTTATAACATGGAACCTTGCCTTTTGCAATGATTCCTGATGCAGTTTTGAAGCAAAACATGAAACTTAGTAATTGTACATAGAAGATACAAATTACTAAGACCAAACTCGGGATACGATGTTCACATGCCCACCAACAATGTAGTGCTTGCTGTGCTGGTTCAACCATTATGTCCAGCAAGGCAGCTGCTAAAGTTAGGACCCCGAGAATATAGTAACTTCAATTCCTAATGTTTTGTCAATGGTATCTCCATGTCCGATTTTTCCAATACTAATAAGTAAAGAAGACATTTTAATAAATTTATCCTATGATCCGAAGTCAAATTGCTAAATGAAGTAATAAAATAAAAATAATTGTTACCAATATGTAGATAACAAAATGAAAAATTAAAAAAAAATTAACTTATGATTATTGATGTAAATTAACAGGGAGAATATCTATTGTTTCAAAATTCTCAGTGTGACTTTAAGAATGATTTTGGTTGGTAATTAAGAAGAATCATGAATAGATATTCAGTTAGTAACATTAAAAAGATAAGTATTTAAACATGTTCAATTTATGTGCATATCTTTTATTAATAAATTAGGTAATAAGGATTAAAATTAAAGACCACAACCCTAAGATATATTGAGAATAGCATAACACTTGTATCTATTAGTATTACAGATAAGTACTTCAAAACCAAAAAATGAAATCTTAAGTTACTGACAGTGTAAAAGAAAGCAAAGCATAATAACTTAAACTTAGCAAACAAAGCAAGGCTGGTGATTATCGATGACATCGGTGACATTATAATCTTAATTGCTGATGTGGTTCGTTCCATTGATAAATTTTTCTGATTACCCATAAATATTAATTTACATTGAAGTAATTGATGGTGTTTTAGTCTTTTCATTTTCTTTTTTAATTACTCTTGGAAGCTAATCATATAAAAATTTGAACTCGAACTCTAAGTTAAATCATCTTGATATAAAACAAAATGAAATATTTTCACGTATTCTCATATGCTTGCAGAGCTAAAGCTCATTTAGGATAAAGAAAAATGTTAAATTTTCAATAGTATGAGTTGTGTTGCTTTTTTCCCCTCTGTGAATCTCATTAAGAACTCTTCCTCTGCAGGTTGATATCCAAAAGTGGCCCATGGTGGTTTTTGCATGGGGATGTTAACAAAGTGAAGGTTAGTTTTTGTTCTTTTAATAAAAGATCAAATGAGCAAGGCTGATCCTAAGATATTAGGCATCCAGCACCCTATCTGGAATTTAAAAGTGCCTCGTCTATTTGATTTGAAAAAAATACAGATAAAAATTAAATAGACAAGGGCTTTATAACTCGAGAACACATGGCATTCTATACAGCTGCACCAATGACTAAAGAAAAACATATAGAAATTCAATAATGTCGGTTATCCAAGGATTTGTTTACATTTACAACAACTGACCTCTGCATAAATAATTTGACGAATAACTCTTGCTTGCCATTTCTCTTTGCCATAAATAAATTGAAGAATTGACAAAATGAAGGTGAATTGTTAATACATGTAGATGCATCTTGCGTAAATAAATACTAATTAATTGACCTAATTAATGCTTGCTTATCTGCAGCCAATTAATTGACCGCATGATAATTTGAAATTTGGACATGATAGAATAATGGTTGTGCTATGAATTAATTTTTAGAATTTACTACCTGTGTTCCACAAAAATATGCTTGTATTCTTTTCTCATCCGTCCCAAAATATAAGTCACTTTCATTTTAGAAATGTAGTTGGAATAGTAATTTTCTTATATGCTGTTATTTTTATTTTTTATTTTTTGAAAGGTATTTGCCGTTATTTAATATGCATTGTTTTCAACATAGTAGAAATATTAAAGTGGAATAATATTAGCAAAAAAAAATGGTATATTAGGAAAATGATCTTAAATTTTATTTTTCCAACACTATTAATTGAACTTTTCTTATTTTTTGTGAAAATAGAAACAAAAGAATATAAAATGGGTTCTATATTCTTTTTCCCGTAGGGGGTTGAATTCTGAGAAGAAACTATGTTAGTAATATAAAATTTTTCTAGAAGTCACTTATTGTAAAATATTTGTTAATTAGTTCATTTATAATTTCCAATAACATAGGGAAATAAAAGGTATTGTTATATAATATCTGAAATACTTTATTCCTTTTTTTTTGTCTCCCATAAATATGTTGCTCTTAACACACAACCGCAACCCCTAGGGGATGGATCTTTAATTTAAATTAATAAAAAAATGAGCACATGTAAACATAATGATGCGCCTATAGTGATAGGATAATTCACAATTGCACCATTAAGGTCCTCTGCCCCTGACATTAGTTTTTGGGTTCAGTTATTGAAGGTACTAGACCCAAACCGAATAGTTCAGTTATTTTCTGTTTGTTTTGATTCTCATCAGTTCCATAAATAGGATAGTTCGGTTCCGTTTATTTGTGTGGTTCTTATTTGGTTCTTTAATAATTTATTCCTAAATGCCTAGATTGGGGGAAAAATCACCTATAAATGCAAAAAAAGAAATAAGTGAAGCATCTAAATGGAAGAATAACTCTAAAATTTTGAAAACTGCATGACGAATGTACAAGCATAATTCGAATTGAAGAAAACTACATCTAAATGATCAAAATAACATCTAAACTGAAAAATAGCATTAAAATCTTAGTTTAAGGGGGGAAAAAGGAAGATAATAGAAACCATAAGAGTTTAGCTAGCCAAGTTGGAAAGGAAAATTGTTAGATTAAATCCGAATGCTGTTAAACTAATCTATATCTACATGCTACAATTTGTAAAATGGGGGAACGGGCGGAAAACTTTTGATTTTCCTTTGTGCTCTAACTTTATGTCTTAATATATATCCATACCTCTATTTAAAGTTTAATTAATTTTGTTTCCATTTTTGGGACAAAAATGCCCATGTGACACAAATGTTTAGAATTAAAGCGTCTAAATACCGAGATCTACAATTGACAATTATGGTAAATAACTTTTGAGATAAATGGATCAACTTTTTGGAGAATTATCGCGATCAACTATTAAGTCATACAAAAGAATTGTGGAATGCTATACTTACACTTTTTAACAAAACATAATTGGTCGAGAATAACTACACATAACTGTAAAGCCAGACACATAAGTTGTACGGAATGCTGGGGCATATAGGACATTTTACTCAAAATTTTGCCATTTTTGCGCATATAATTAAACGGTGCTATTTTTGAACTTACACTTTTAAATTTTGCCCTTTATGAAATGTCCCCTCTTTTTAATCAATTCATCAGCATTTAACTTTTCACATTTGGAGTCTCCTTTTTTGAAGTTTATGAATTTAATATTTTATTAAAATTATTTAACCTGACGAAATATTTTATTAAAATTATTTTAACCTGACGAATATTAAAATTATTTTAACTAAATAATAAATCATCTATTGTAATTATATCTCTAGCAGTTATATTAGTTTCAAATTCATTTTGTATGTTGTGCATGTTACAGCTTAAACAAATGTTCAAACATATATATGTACATATTCAGTTAGTCATCATTCTAGAAAGGGTCATATCTAAAAACAATAAATAATGGACTATTACTGCTGATGAGCTTTTATTTTGGGCGTATTTGATATATCCTCACTCACTTAAAATTAGATTTATCAATGTACTTCTATGATAGAGGTCTATATCAATCCATTATCATTATTTTCTTTACATTTTTATCAAAGTTCATAACAGTATTATTACTTCAATTTTATTATTCATACGCTAACACAGTTCAAAAGTACAATATTAGAAACTTTTAAACTGCTTGCTTCTTCTACGTGAATAATATTTTGTACAGTTAACAAATGTCAGAAAAGTAAGGGAAACTAAGTTAATTTAATGAAGAAACTTTTTTTTCCTTCTTTCTAATTTCCTTTTTCTTTTTTTTTTTAACTTATTCGACTGCTTCATTTAATCATCAAGTTGTACCACTTCTTAAGTCATGCTATTAACAAACTCCATATGGTAAATCATATTTAATAATAGGCATAAAAGAATTTTAAACTTAGTGCTTGTTTGATTCTCGTTATTCTCTCAAATTATAATTTTACCTACCACTGATTTAATATTTGATTTGACAATTGCAGAATTACAATGACATATTTTATATGTTTTTACATTTCCAATAAATATTTTACCTCTCTCATTATAATTTCCCCAAATAATGAGAATTTCACAAAAAGTAAAAATCATATCTCCTGTTTTCTTAAGTCCGGCTCTTCAAAGTAAACCCCATCATCAAGCACTTTTAAAAGCCTAGAGTCCTCTCATGACCAATTAAATCTGCAAATCAAGGCCTAAACTGTTTTCGGAGTTAATAAGCTCAGAAATGAATCCAGGATTCCCTGCCCCTCCTCCACGTTACTATATATTGACTGAGGAGCAATATTGGAAATAGGATTAGCTAGTAATCCTGTTGCTATTTTCTGTAACTATTAATTTTTCCCCAATACAAAATGTTAAAGGCGTTTCCAGGGTATATTCTGTTCCTTCCATCGAGTACTCTTGAATTTGCATCATTTTCCCATGACATCGGTGCTACATGACTTCACGTTCCTATGTCCCAAATCAGATCTAGTAAAAGCATTATGTCATTTTCATCATCATTTATAAATCACGTTAAATGCATCATTAGAACTAGTTCTAGCAATTCCGTCCTTATTTTCAAGTCACCCTTTTAGTACAATCTTTCAATTTTCAATTTGTCAAGTTGAATTTTCCATTTTTGTAAATTTCCCATCTGCTTCCTAATCATCCTTGGTGGTTGCCCGTCTCTTTTGCCCTAATTCGCTTTAAACGAAATATTCATAATAAAATACATCCTCTTCAATCCGCCCAAATGCTTTTTCATTGATGTACTATCCAACAATAAAAAGCTCAATTCCAGTTAATAGGCACATCTAAAGTGGAAACTTTTGATAACCAATCTCCTCTCTTTCAACACAAGTTATTTTAATTTGATGTCTAACATTCAACAGTAAGGGAAACTCTTTGCTCATTACTGATCATGAAGTCTCTTAAATGCATAAAAACAAGTCAATGTTCCTTCCAAAGCTTGAGTGCCAGAACTACTCGAGTCACTCTTTAAAGAGTGCACTGCAATATTTACATTTTTAATTTGATTTGTCATGTGTGTGTGTGTGTGTGTAGGTTTCAGTTTTGTCCTTCGACCTTTTTTATTTCCAATGATGGGACTATGAGTAGCAACTTTTGCTACTCCTAAGCTTTTCCTTTCATCATTTGTACACATATTTAAAGAAATCAATCAATTTAAGGACAAGTTCTGTAGAATAATTTACATGAAGTTGATCATGAATTTTTAAGATAACTTTTTCAGGTGCATGTCCTTTAGAGTTTAGATAATACACGTACGTACATACACATATATATTAATCAATTTTTCAATTAAAATCAAGTATGCTAAAAAAAGCATTTACTTGATTTTTCAATCAAGTGTGCTGTGATAGAGTCGTGAGGAGTTTGTGAATTTGGCGCATAACCTTTTTTCTTAGAATTTGTACCATACAGTGATTAGAAATTGATTGACATTAGCTACATAAGGTATTGGTGTCCAGATTTGACCACAATCCATGGTTACTCGTGTGGGTGGTCATAAGGATGTCTTCATGAGCTATGGAGTTGACGAGAGTGAAGAAGAAATTAAGAAATGAGGAAGAGAATTGATGAGAACGGGATAATTTAGAATTTGGTTTGCCTTTTAGGTTTAAGAATTCATTACAATCCATCCCTCTATTAGAACTGACATTTTCAAGGGTTACGGATTTCACATGTATGCAGTCTCTCACAGTTCCGATAGGAGCGCCATCCCCAAGTTCAGAATGCCGCTGTCACAACGTTTTGAATAGAACTTACTCTGATAAGTTAGATATTAAGGAGGTGTGCAAGGGGCTTACAAACCCACAAATTTAGTCAACCGATGTGGGATTAGATAATAACGTTACATGATGAAGCTGCTAGTGAGAGTAGCAAAGCATTGAGACCAAGACAAAGAAACTGATGCAAGATGTCATCGTAGTGGAAGGTATCCGTAATGGTTGAGCAGCCATCTTGCAAAGAAGTATTCGGTTTAGGATTGAGGCAATTTAGGTTTGTAACTTTTCATTTGGGATTGTGAATACAGGACATGGATTTTTCACTTCTGGTATTTGGGCCGACATTGAATTTGGGCATGCGGCAAGCCGGGGTCAAATTCTTAATTCTAATTAATATTGATCTTTGGTGTATGTCCCAAGAATTGGATTGGAAGGATAGTTCTTGGGTATTACATCTAAAACCAGTTTCCAATTTATAAAAACTGAACTAGAACTGACCTTTCCTGGGGTAGCACCTATCGGTTCCCTTTTCTTTTTGCGCACGCGTACCACTGTGTAAATATCAAATAGTTTCTTGTCGATATCTGTTTAGGTGGAATTGCCCATTTTTGTGACTAATATGGAACTTTGTTGCAGCAAGTAACATTTGAACTTTTTCTATTGTTTTCTAATGGTAAGCGCCAGTTTGAAATCATTTAAGCTAATAAAAATATTAAGATTATCTAGAAATTATATTTGTAGATTATCTGTTTAGGTGGAATTGCCCATTTTTGTGACTAATATGGAACTTTGTTGCAGCAAGTAACATTTGAACTTTTTCTATTGTTTTCTAATGGTAAGCGCCAGTTTGAAATCATTTAAGCTAATAAAAATATTAAGATTATCTAGAAATTATATTTGTAGATTATCTGTTTAGGTGGAATTGCCCATTTTTGTGACTAATATGGAACTTTGTTGCAGCAAGTAACATTTGAACTTTTTCTATTGTTTTCTAATGGTAAGCGCCAGTTTGAAATCATTTAAGCTAATAAAAATATTAAGATTATCTAGAAATTATATTTGTAGATTATCTGTTTAGGTGGAATTGCCCATTTTTGTGACTAATATGGAACTTTGTTGCAGCAAGTAACATTTGAACTTTTTCTATTGTTTTCTAATGGTAAGCGCCAGTTTGAAATCATTTAAGCTAATAAAAATATTAAGATTATCTAGAAATTATATTTGTAGATTATCTGTTTAGGTGGAATTGCCCATTTTTGTGACTAATATGGAACTTTGTTGCAGCAAGTAACATTTGAACTTTTTCTATTGTTTTCTAATGGTAAGCGCCAGTTTGAAATCATTTAAGCTAATAAAAATATTTAGATTATCTAGAAATTATATTTGTAGATCTTCAAAATCAAAAGCCAAATCCGTCATTGATATGGAGGTGTCAGTTGTTCTACATTGCTGTGATATGTTAAGGAATACTGCATTACGTTTTTGGTTTTAAAAAGTCAAACCACTTTTTATGCGCATATATTTTGTGGGATCCACAAATGGTACTTCACCACTAATTCTACTCATTTCTATTTTGTCTTGGAAGAAAAAACAACCCTAAAAGGGGCTTGTTTTGAAAAAAGTTTTTAACCAACGATGATGGCTCATAGCTTGATTTGGTTATGGAGATATTTCAATTGTAGCTTTTCTCAGATATGGATTGTTCTTCACAATTGCTTGCTAGATATCAATAGTCTTACTGGTGAATTTGATCTCTGTATACGGTGTACTAGCTCAAACTTCCCTTTTTTTTTTTTGGAGCAATGGTATCTAATATCTGTCACAAAGGGTCCAATTGAATTTATGTTGTCTTACTGTGCACTTTCGTTTTTAGTTAAATTGATCAAACCTTCTCAGATTTTCTTCATATACGCGCTGCAGCTTTTTCGCAATATTGAATTCTAGTCTTGAAAAACTCACTGCTGTTTACACTTTCAGATTGCTGGTTGAGAAATTGAGCTGGGAAGAAGCAACTACAAGTACCTCAGATATAGCTTAATTTGTGAATGGGTCCTTTCGAGTTATTTGATTTGCTAGATCAATTTTCGTATGAAGGTAGGTGACAGTAAGGGTCTAGAATGCCGGTGCTTCCAGGAATGAAAAAGAAATCTTCGTTTCAGCTGGTTAGCTGGGGTAGAAAATTTTCTAGATTCATTAGCTTGTCGAATATTCAATTGTAAACATATACAAATTTTGTGTTTCAGCATATGTTCCAGGAAACTTCTTACTCCATTGCAAATCATTAATATTGATAGTCTCAAAATTTGATCATGTGTTCCAGTTGGGCAATTCCATACGATGAAGCTGAGGGAAAAATATTAAGTACTCCAGGTCAATTAGAAACTCACATGTGAGTTTGATCTCACGTGGGGCTTTGGATCCTACATGCGGGATTCTCATTGGCAGAGACTACCTTAATAGGCTACTCTTAGAGCATCTCTAATGGGAAAGGTGTAGTTTTGTGGTGATTTGGAGAAAAGAGATAGGGAGATGATTATTTTTAAATGAAAATTTGTGTAGAGAAAAAAGAGAGGGAAAAGTGAAAAACCACTAGATAAAATGAAATTTAAAGATAATGATAAAATAGAAGTGAAAGAGACGGACGTTGAGGTGCATTTTGAGGTCTTACAGGGGACACAAGGAGAGAAATGTGAGGAAAAAATAGCTTACAAGAGAGAAAAAGTGATCAAAAGAAAATAAACAATGTCATAAGAGGACCCATATGATTTTTCTAGCCCCGCCCCCCCACCTTTAACCCAAAAAAAAAAAAAAGAATGGCGTTGACTTTTTAGTGACTAGAATTATTGAAAATTTGGTGTTGACTTTTTGTGACTAGAATTATTGAAAATTTGTAAAAGTTATCTCCAATGGTTATGTGAATTGCATGAAGTAATGAAAACTTATCAAGATGCGAGTAGTTTAATACAGTAGTTGAGGAGAGAGGGAGGGAGGGAGAGAGCTGAAATATATAGACATTGTTTATGGACATTGTCTGCATAGACCTTTGAGTAATAATGTCAACCTTTTTTTATTGTCAAATCACTTCTTTTTTTTTTAAATGATGTGACAGAAAAATTTCTCCAGTGGACATTTCATTGGAGATGCTCTTAGTGTAATTGAATTTTTCCGATATTGAATTAATTATAAAGCAAGGGATTTGTCGGTCAGTGGATATGGTTCAAACATGTTTCAAAAATTTCCGAGACTTTTCTCGGCACATATGTTAACACGGTTGATTTTCGCACCCAGAGAAATTCAGCACCACTTGCATGTTTTCTGTTCAAGTAGTAACAATGCGTTAAAGAAAAAGGAATCTTTCTCAATGAAGCATTTTTTTCAGCACCTGAAATGAGCTTGGACTTCTTTTACGTGGAAAGAATTATCTTCATTGGCTTGTGTCTCGAGGCCAAACTCAGTATATTTTTAAGCTTTGTTCTTCATAGATTTATGTAAATGAGAAGATAATGTAGGGTGGAAATATAAAGAAAGATTATTGGGAATTGTGAAAATTTGTATAGAATCACATAATCAATGACAATCAAATAAATCAATTAACATAAAGTTGACAAACTCATACATTTGGTGTGACTCAAACTTAAGATCTCAAGCACGCCAAGACCTGTTCTTTACCAATGGGATGAATAAAAATGGAAAACTAGACTAAGTAAATGAGACGGAGTGCGTAGCTTGTCAATATTTAAACCATATTTAGCTATAGTTTGTACTAAACCTTGCAATCAAATTCCATTATATCTCAGTTTTATTTAAATCTTCCGATCTCATTTTTCTGTTCAAATAGCACAACTCATTTCACATATACATTAATAAACATTAGACACAGGCATTTATATTCTTCTCTTACTCTGGAAAATTGTATCTAGCGTCCTTAACCTTTTCCAAAAACTACAAATAGGACCCTTAATCTAAAAAAAAGGTCTAGTGGACATTTGGACGACATTACTTTTCGTGGTAAAAGCAAAAGATTTCCACCCTTTAAAATGGAGTGAAAATTGCTTGCTTCTCAAATCCACGGTCAGATTGGATCTGGTACCTGTCCTGCCAACTCTTTTTAATTTAATAAGAATAATTAATGGTAATAAGAAATAAACCACAAGAGTGAATTTTTTCACATATTACCTCACCTGAAAACTCAATACTCATATTGTACCACACCATTTTACGTAGAACTTTTCATATAAAGTTTCCCGCCACTTTACTGAAGCAGGCCTAAACATTCAATTTTCAGTTTCAGTTAGCAAGGAAAAAAAAAACCAACTTGACAATTTTGCTTTTGGTTTCGACTGAGCCTTCTGATTAATTAATTTCAAAAGCAAACGATTTTGGTTACTTTTCAAATATATTGGAACTAAAAGCAAGGGTACTGAAATTGAACGAACATTTCAAAAAAAAAAAAAAAAAAGTAGTCAAACTACTATAAAATTGTACTAAATTTTGGGGAAAAAAATAGCCTCAACAAAATCTTAATAAATGGTTTTCTGTTTGCTTCTGAAAACCAAACCGGAAAAGTATTCGGTTTTCAGTTTGTCTCATTTTTCAAAATAAAAATGCAAACGATTTCAGATTTTTCAGTTCGATTTACTTGGTCCTGGTTATTTTGTCCACCTCTAAGTGCAGGCACCACGTCACAGCTTTCCTCAATGATGATGTTATTATTTTAAAATTGCAAAAAGGAAGTATTATTTTCTCACGGGAAATAATACACCCCCACAATATAAGGGACTAAGAAACGAAGCCCTGAATCCACCACCTACATACATTCAATGAACACAAAGTCTGCATATGAGAATTCAACAATTTGCACATCAAAGCTCAGAATTCACCCGAAACACTTTGTTTTTAGATTCTTATTTTTAGCATTCATGATTACTGTTAAAGCTTAATATATATAGCACAACAATCACATATGTAAATAATCAAAACGTCAAAGTAACTGTGTAAAAATTTACTTGCAAGAGGAAGCCTCTTTCGAAGTCTGTAGATCAGGATAGTTTTAGAAGTCATTCCAGCTTTGAGATGACAGCATCAACGACTTCTTGGGTGGTGCTGTCTCCACCAAGATCTTTTGTCCGATATATCCGTTCCGATATTACACGCTTCACTGCTGTCTCAAGTCGATCAGAAAATCAAGGAAACTGCAGGTGTCTTAGCATCATAGCTGATGAAAGAAGCAAAGCCACTGGGTTTGCCTTCCCTTGCTCAACTTCTTGCTGAGTTCCGACATTTCCTGCTGAAGCACCTTGCTCAAAAATGGCATGATCGGCCCCCACATTGCCTGGAATTCAACAAAACTACATCAAATACTCCAGGAAATGCCTGAAAGGAAGAGGTCCTAAAGTTGCTAATGATATATACCTCCAGGCATGACACCAGTTCCTCCGGCAATACCAGCAGCCGTATTTGCAATCAGATTCCCATAAAGGTTAGGAGTAACCTACAATCAGTCAGAGGGCAAAAATTGAAGGTTGAAGTGCCGACCAAAGAGTTCACCGGGAGAAAAAACATTATTAGAAAAAATATTTGAGAAGCCTAAAACCTAATCTGTGATTTGTTGACCAAACAAGCTGCTTTTTCCTCAAAATACGGTAGCCAAGGAAACAGATACACCAATGCATCAACATGCCAGTAGTCTAATCCAGTCCTCAACTTATATTGCAATTACATAATGGATAAAAATGAAGACCAATGGGCCTGTTCAGTCTAGCTAAGCTTCATTTCAACTTCACATTCTCCAAAAAAAAAAAAAAAATTATTTTTCACATTTTCCCATGTTCTTTTCATACTCATTTTCACAAATTCTTTTCATATAGTTCTCAACCATGCACAAAAGGATTTTTTTTTCCCCGAGAATCAGTTCTCATTAATACACTATGATACAAGCAGCATTAGAGAATGAACAAATTATGAACATGCTAGAGTCCTCAAAGGGGACAAAAAAAAAAAAAAAAAATGTCTGGGCAAAATAACAAAAAAGTTAATGTTGTATATCATGATGATTCTCCTACCATAATTTGCTATGTCAGTTTTATTGGAAATCATCTTCCATATCATTCATATTACAAAAGGTTCAGCAATCTCCACATTCTTTGTTTCATCCTCCTCAAATGAGCTCCGCCATCATTTCATCCTCTTTATTTCTATCTCGTTATATGTTTCTATCAACTGATTCATTTTGAAAACTGCTCAATTACAGTAGCATATTTCATTTGACTTGCAAAATCTCCACCACAAATTTTGGCGCAATATAATTTGGCCTTCGAAGGTATTCATTCAATGGAAACTGAAAAAGGCCCTGTGACTTTGAAATAGCCTAAGCACAACTAGACCAAGATTAAACAGATTTAGTCATACAGGAGTTCAAACACGGTAGTGCTGGCAACAAAACTGTGCATGCTCTCAGCCATGTATTTTTGCAAGTCCAGTTTTCAAATGTAGATGTCTAATTTACCTTAGATCAATAGTGGCATCTGGTCTGATTCAAATGTGTAATACATCAACAGTCCTTCAGTATGCACGATTGGCGTAAATTTCATTTAAATCCTACAGTGATGTCAAAAGAAGATGAAAAAATGAATCAAAACTTCTCGACTATAGGCCCACAAATGCGTTATCAGCTATCTAAGTTGAATGTCAAATTATTTCCCCGTATTTTCAGCATGGACGACAAAAGATTAAGGATTCATAGAATGCTTATGGTAATCCAAAAAAAATTCATCATTTCTCAAGTCCTAATTAATGGTGGACATTATATCTTTCAATATAGAAACAGCATGGAACCATTCAAAATGAGAGATCGGATACAAGGTCTAGAAAACCATCAATTATTTAATAAGTAACATCAAGCAGCGGAGAACAAGCCAATGATCATAAAAAGAATTGAAAGTAGTAGATAGCAATAGTCCCTTACCATAACATCAAACTGTTCCGGCTTTGAAACAAGTTGCATAGAACAGTTATCCACAATCATCTCATTGTACTGAATACTGGGATACTTGCTAGCAACTTCACGACAGGATTCCAAAAACAGACCATCTGCAAGTTTCATTATGTTTGCTTTATGGACTGCAGTCACTTTCTTCCGGTTATTAAGATAGGCATACTCAAATGCATATTTTGCAATGCGTTCTGAGCAGAACTTTGTAATCACCTAGGAATGACGCTAAATGAGAGACAATATTCAAGAAAACCCCATAAACTTTGAGAGAAAAATACAATTGAAAAACACTCACTAGATAATTTGAAATAGGCCACAAAATGGTCATGCAGAAACCGGTATTGGTTAATTATTATATAATGACGTAGGTCCCAACAACTGTAAAAAGGTTTCAAGATTGCTTTCCAGTTGTGGGAGGTGTCATCTATAAATCAATAAAAGGGCTGTCTACTTGCACTTGAGAAGAGCTAAATTTAGACAAGATAGGAGTAAAACAAGAAAAGGACCTTGGCAAGTTGAAAGCAAATGTATTTAGACCATCTCCAACTCTTTGCACTGAAATCGTGCAAATTCTAGACTATCCCAACAACCTATCTCCAAGTCATCGCACCAAATGAATAGTGCCACATATATATTTTTTAATTATTAATTCTACCAATTAATCTCTTTTGAAAATTTGTTTAATTATCTACTAGATTTCACCCGTGCGTTGCACAGGTAGAATACATATCAAATCATTTAAAAAAATAAATAACATGAAAGTTTATTTTATTTTATTTTTTTTTTTTTTGGTGGGTTGAAATTTTATAAGGCTACCAAATATAAGTAAAAATTAATTTTCAACATCAATCAAATTATTAATAATAATGTAATTTTGTCCATGACATGTTAAGGCAGAGTTTATGGCAAATTTTAAACCAACTGTTATCGTAAAAGCAAATAAATATCATTTTATTTTTTGACACTAGTTTACATAAATGACACGGTACGAAATATTTTCATGTACACTAAAAATCTTTTTCATTTGGAACCAATAAAGCCAGAGAACATGAAGATGATATAAATTAATAATACATAAATATATTCATTATTTGCTTTTTTTACAAAAATTAGTGGTAATTATAAATATTCATACCCGGAAAAATTAAGAACAAATTTACAATTATAGTTTTCAATTTACTTAAACAAATGATATATATCTTTAATTTTTTTAATTGTAAATTACAAATTTCAACATATGGACACTTATCCATTAGCTAGATAATTGGATAATCTAATTTATCCATAATTTAAGCAATTAAATGATGATAATTATATGTGAATCATGTTTCAAAAAATTGAATGGTAAATCCGATCCATTATCATGCTACCATTTGATTTAAAGAAATGGATGAAGCAAAAGAGAATAAAAAAAAATTTTGAAAAATCCAAAATACAACACAAGTTACCACTATAGGAAACAAAATGTTGAAAAGACCCTAATCATAAATTTTTGGCAAAACAAATGCCGTGCAAAGGTACCACAAACTTAATTTCTTTTATTAACATATAGATATTGATGTGTATCCTACAGAAAGTCGCACAAGAAATTAAACTGCACATATTTACTTAAAATATTACATTAATTTATATCGTGTGTTTGATTTAGATTATTGGAATTGATTTTGTGAAAAACTGAATTTTTTTTTTTTTTTTTTTTTAGGGTTGGGGGTGGGTGTTGGGGAATGTGTGGTTCAAAAGTAAGGAAAAGTTACAAAGTTAGATGTAAGGTTATTTTAATGGATAAATATGCGGTTGAAAATGAATTTGAGTGAGAATTGATTTTGAAAAATCTAAATCAAAGCAACCCTAAAATATCACATGTATTTTTACATTCTAAATTTTTTTTTTTTTTTTTTTTTATCGAACACGACAATTCTTGAAAAGCGATTATGTGAATCGAAAACAATAAAAACCATAATACATAATCAGTTTCGTCGTTTAATTCAAAGAATTAGTATATTCCTCCATTAGATATCTAATTACGGCATCTTGAAGAGTTTCTTTATTCTTGATTTGCTGGTACTGAGCAAGGAATTCATCAAACATGATTCTTTCATTGACATATGAACATTCTGCCCAATCTCAAAGTAGTGCTACAAGATCTGGTTCATCCTAAATAATCATGTTTTGCATAACAATGCACGTGATTATTATATTGTGTAACAAAAGATTTTGCCAAAACCACAGTGGTCCTGCAATTATTGTGGACCTAGATTGCAAAACCTAAAGTGCACATTCTACATCTTTTTACAATCTTTTTTCCCCTTTAGATGCAAATATTTTTTCTTAGGACCATGTGGCTCATCGATAATCCAGGTAGGAGGCTTTCAACAAATTGAAATCATTATTAGAACCCAACACACCAAAGTTAATTAATGTGTCATATCCAAAGATGGTAAGCTGCCATAGCTTTGAGAATAGTCAATATCTATATCAACACCTTGCCCATGCAGATAGACAATATATATGACATGTGTAACCAGAACTACCAAACAGTAGGAAAGCCATATTGTCTACCAATATAGAGCAACTCCCAACATCCTATACATTCAAAGTCCACGAATATTGTCCCTGAAATATCTCCATACAGTAAGCAAAGGTTTTAATTTGACCGCGTATTCCCCACCCCCACCAAAGGAAGGATATTGCAAAATTTAACAATGACATCCACATGAACATGCCACGTCCTGAAACTACACAAGAAGAGTTTTCAACACTGATTCTCCTACTTGAGCATTGTCCTTATTTTTTGTTGGATATCAGAACCTTAAACTAGTGAATGTCATATGTGAAAGAAAGGAGACGGGAAATTTACGACATTCAAAGAGCTCAGACCAAATGCAATTTGAAGAGGACAAGCATAATAGAATTTCATTCCGGAGACATGCTTATACTCAAAGATTAAACACCATTCAAAATTCAAAGATTTGAGATTTTATCTGGAAAGAATAGAGAAGAATTTCGAACAAGAGAGTTGCGCTGCATGAGCCAGAACTGCAGCTCTCGTCAATTTTCTCACATCATTTTCACAGTCTTGTAGATTCAGACATCATCTACCGAACTTTAAAGTCGCTGTTAGTACATGCTGCATTTATTTTCAATGTTTGCGTCATTGTAGTTCTCATGTTGTGCTAGCTAGTTTTGTTGAGTAATCTAGGTATGGACGGGTATTTGTTTTCAACTATTTAAGTGTAATTGACTCAGCTCTTCCGATCTCTTATCCTACAAATTTTAATTGAGCAAATAAATTCATCATGATGTAACTTACCACAGAACAGTACTAAAAGTATACGATTACCAGTTACCACACTAAGTAAACCAGCATAGTGGCTACATGCCAGCACTTGAATTCAGGAGTTGACAATTAGATTTAGAAAATAACCAGATCGGAAGAGCGTCGTGTACTGACATTTTATGGATTCAAGATATGAGCTCAAATTCCATTTTTGAGATTGAAAGTTAGCAGCCTAAACTCAAACCCCAGCAAGTGACATACACATTTTCCTATATCGAATACACATTGAAAACAAAATGATTAATCACAATAATTGCAGGTAGTAATATTATATGCACACAAAGCTTGCATTGTTTTTTAGACCAGGGGATCACGGCCTTAAAACATCATTATTTGAGAATGAGCTTACAAATTAATCCCCATAAAGATTTTTAAGAATAACACAGCTTAACTTAGTAAGACTTTTTACAAACCACAAAATTTTCTTCATTTTAGTTATAGAGAAAATCCAAATAGATTCAGTTGAAATTTTAGCTGAAATCATCATTTACTTTTCTAATTATGGTCTTTTCCACTTGTTCATGCACCTCCTCCCAAATAAAAGTATAACAATCACCCACCTTAACGGAGGTTCTCTCCCCTACATGTACAAAAAGGAAAAATGGCTGTCATCACAAACCATATCCTACTGATTCCACAGCAAAAGCCATATACTAGTGTAGGTTATAAGCATCAGATATATATATATATATAACAACATCCTATATTCAGATATTTGCTAAAGGGTTTTACCCCGGGTTTGTTCTACTATGGCACACAGTATTTAAGTAGCAGCACAAAAGTTCATAAATGTAACTCCTAAACTACTGAAATTCGGTACAGTAAGAAAATAAACTTAAAAAATTCATAAAAGTATAAATGGAGGGATGAAAAAAGAGCATGAAATTGACTACCTTAAGGCTCTCAACAACACCAGGAACAACCTCATGCTCAAGGCCCGAGTACTCTCCCTCAGTATTCTCCCGAATCACGACTATATCCACATTCTCGTGCCTCGTCGGCAGCCCCTGCAGATTAAAGCAGTGCACAAGCGAAGCGTACAAGTCGAGCTCCTTCCTCAAGAACACGTTCAGAGAGCTGACACCTCCGCCGACTGGAGTTTTCAGTCCGCCTTTAAGACAGACCTTGTTCTTCCGAATTGACTCGATCACCTCGGAAGGCACAACCTTGGCATCGCCATGGACCTTGTACTTCTCGAAGTAGACAGGAGCGTGCATGGCCTCCATGACCTGCTCAACGGCGCCGGTGACGAGTG